>JBAJNP010000080.1:89705-152186 GCA_036877545.1 Yasuhikotakia modesta | reverse complement strand
TGCAGGACTTGCCTACTCCACCTTGAAGGTTTATGTGGCATCTATCTCTGCATACCGCTCTTCACTAGGTGGATGTCCTATAGGTAGACACCCTTGGGTTACACGTTTCCTCTGAGGTCCTCCGAATGATCTCATATCCGACCTTGGGATCTGGCTGTAGTTCTTGAAGCTCTTTGTGCTCCACCTTTTGAGCCCATTGAGGAAATATCTGATCATCTATTATCAATTAAGATGGCATTCCTGTTGGCCATCACTTCTCTGAGGAGGGTGGGTGACCTTTAGACTCTCTCTGTAGCGCCTTCCTTTTTAGACTTTGCGCCCGGTTTGGTCAAAGCCTTTCTATACCCGAGACAAGGTTTTGTCTCGAAAATACCTTCTACAATACTATGGCCAGTCGTACTTCAAGCCTTTTGCCCTCCTCCCTTCAGGGAGCATGACCAGGAGAAGCTAAACCATATGTGTCCAGTGCGAGCACTGGATGCTTATGTCCACAGAACTGCCCTGTGGAGAAAAACTAACAAACTTTTTGTTTGCTTTGGGAATCCTAAGCGCGGCCTTTCTGCTACCAAGCAGGCTCTAAGTCATTGGATTTCTGATGCGATTCGCATCACTTATGAGTCCTCTGGTACCCCCCCTCCTAAGGGGACCAGGGCACATTCTCTCCAAGGCCTTCTATGCAGGTGTCCCAATTCAGGACATCTGTGAAGCTGCGGGATGGTCCACTCCCTTAACTTTCATTAGGCATTATGGCCTTAATACTCGAGCCACTCCTGGCTCTTCGGTCCTCTTGCCCTAACTCGTGTAATCTAAAACAGAGGGCAGGGGGGTCACTTCAGTATGGATAGTGGGCATCTCGTTCCCATTGCGACGCAGCTCGAGTTCCTGAAAGGGAACGTCTCAGGTTACGTATGTAACACTGGTTCCCTGAAGGTGAACGAGACGCTGCGTCTGCTGCCATACCTTAGTTCCGCCTGCCTGCGTTCGCTTCATTCACTTCCTAAGCTAACCCGAGTGGCGTTTGGCATGTGCGTTTTATAGTCTCTTGGTCATGCCGTAACCCCGCCTGTGACGACACGCCCCCCAATTTGTGATTAGACACCTGTATCAGAGTGCTTAAAGCTGTTGGCATTCCCATAGCGTTTCGACGCAGCGTCTCGTTCCCTTCAGGGAACCAGGGTTACATACGTAACCAGAGATGTTTTCTATTAATTAGGCAATTAATATGCAGTTAGCCCCACAAAGGCTACAGCGAAAGGTGTGAGCCATTTTTGTAAATTCAGGACTGTGTGTCTAATAATAACTTAACATGACAGCCAAATGGGATAAGAAAACACACAGCATCAGATCAGTGATCGCAAAGGATGCTCATGCATTTAATTGTTTGTTTCTTCAATTATTACTTAGCAGGTTACAAAAACAAAACTGTCCAGGTCTAATGGAATTGGAGAAAAGATTGGCTCTGATTCTGATTGGCACTGAATGTGATTTAAAGCGATTTTGTATAGACACGTTAAAAAAGAAGTAGCAGCTCTTTGCAGAACTTCTGAGCTACATTTAATGAGAAACCTCAATCTTCATATTGCAGCTTTAAATCTTCAAAGCTGCAAGAACTGTTTTTACGACCCTCAAGTTGTTTGTTTGTGCAGGCTCTGAGATTTACTATGTTCTTAGAGTTCATATATCAATAAAAGATAATATGACTTGTAATATGAAAGTAAACATTAAGTCTGAAATAGTTCCACAAAAACATAAAAATAACTCCACAAAAACATCAGCTCCAGATTTGGATGGGACATTTTTATCAGCTACCAGGTTCTGACCAATAGGAGCCAGTGGCTGTGTTGCTGAGTGTGGCAGTCTTCAGAGCAGGTGTGTGTGCTGTCGGGGTGTGGGCTGATGTATGGGCAGGGGCCTTGCTCAGGTGTGAGCTAATCGAGTGTCAAATGAGCCTGAGAGGAAGCTTGCACTGAACAGTTCAATGATGCAGCTGTGGCCTCCTCCAAACTCACTCACACACACACACACACACACACACACAAAGTTTTTACACACACATGCACAATGAAAGAGTTCTACTGAATGTATATTCACTAGGATGCACACAGCGGTACCAGGCTGTCTCACCACTCATGTAAATGAACAATCTGTTAGCATGAGCAACATGTACTGCCAAAGAAGCTAAACAAATGGAAAATAAGGCTTTGTGAGGAAGTGAGGCAGCGTAAAGTCTTTAATTTAAATGAATGGCTTGTTACTTACACTTGTTGGGAGGCACATTGTTTAACGGCTCACTCTCTCTTTCTTTTTCTTTACTGGGCAGCTTGTGTTTTATCGGATGAGAACAGAGGTGTAGGTCAGGGCAGGTGAAGTTTTCTTTACCAGTGTGGAAGGGCTATGTGTGTGACTGGTGATAGGACTAGAGACCTGGCCTCCTGACCAGCCAGGGGTGTGCGCACATACACACAAAAACACACTTTTATCCCTCTTTCTCTTCCTCTTTATTGTCACTATTGTTATTGTTATTGTTGTTTTTTCACCTCTTTCTTCTTCATTTCGCTCTCTGGAGACAGAGGGTCGCACAGCAGCTGTGCCCCAGTGAAAAGGGAAAGATTTAAGAAAGGGCTCAAAAAAAGGAAAAGACAAGGTGGGAGTTTACCATGACCCCATGTATGTGGCACAGCACTGAATGTTGTGGCACTTATATAAGCTTTTCTTATTCCAGAACTGTTAATTTCAAATATTCATGCCACAAAAAAAATGACCTGATGTGTCAAATTACTTACATGTGCCACCAAATATCACTGTAATGTTAGGCCAATATCAATTTTATTGGCAATATAACAACAGGAGAGATATTTGGTGGAATTACATTTAATCTGGTTT
Source organism: Yasuhikotakia modesta (assembly GCA_036877545.1). Classification (NCBI taxonomy): domain Eukaryota; kingdom Metazoa; phylum Chordata; class Actinopteri; order Cypriniformes; family Botiidae; genus Yasuhikotakia; species Yasuhikotakia modesta. The sequence goes on along the minus strand of JBAJNP010000080.1, from coordinate 149,303 downwards.
GCGTGGACATTTAAGTGCCCATTTGGTGTAGATTTAAACATGACTTCCAGATTACATAAGTTTCGATTTGTCTCACGCCGGTATCTCTGTCACCGTGTTAATTGTGCCTCTTTCTGTCTTTAACTGTCTGTTCTCAGCAGATTTAGTTTTAATTGGCTGCCACGCTCATGTTAGTGCAATGGGGAGTGCCTGACATATTCTTTCTCAAAAGAGGATGATCTGCGTCCTGTCACAAGAGGCAAATACAGGAAGTCTGGAGTCCTGCTTCGTACAAATGATAAATTATGCAGTGTGAATTATAGCCGTGTCTGTGATTTATAAAAAACTGATTGAGGAATCTTACAGAAAATATGTATAAGACTGTGTAAACAAATATGACACTAGCTAACATGCTTGTTACTATAAAAATAAATAAATGTTTTTTGTGACATAAAAGTGATTCTGTAACCAATACTGACAATTATGTCATGATTTAATTAATTTAAGTAATTCCAAGCATACAATAAAGATACTCAGTAAATAACATATGATATCATATAGCCAAAGCTAAATGGGTTTAAAATGGCATAAATGATGGTGAGTAAATAATGACAGATTTTTCATTTTTTTAGATGAACTGTTCCTTTAAATAACTTAGGTACAGGCTGTACAAGGTACAGGCTGTACAACAGCACAAACACGTCTTCAAACCTGACCTTCAGTTCTCATTGGTGTTTTAAAATCTTCTCAGCATTGTGATTAAGTTCTGTAAACGTTAGAGGCAACGGTATGATGAGCTGTAAGAACCGAAGGATGTTAGCTTTCCTGCGCATTCTCTGAAGACAGGCCTCTCCTTTCCCAGCAGCCACAAATACCCTGAAAGCTAATTCACCACATTCCGCTCCTGTTGATCCAAATTTGTGTTTAGTTTATGAAAATCAATGGGTGCAACTGACCCCTGTCTGACACAGATAGCTCATAAGAGGTCTGTTGGAATTGTTATTGATGGCACCTCAGTAATTAAGCTGTTAGATGCAGAACCAGGATTTTATTTAGATGTCCTCACCTGCTACTGTCTCTGAGGGGTTGGTTTTAGAGCCCTGACATTGATGCACACTCAGTTAAATCAATGTATAACAAATTATAGTTTAGATACTGTAATTAGAAGTTTTCTCTGAGCTGCATCCTATTGAATAGGCACACAGGCCTGCCTGTCTCTCTCTTGGTCGCTTATTATTCACATTGTTATTCACATTGTATACCGTACAGCTTCAATTAAGAGTTCTACTGCTGGCAATTAGACAAAAAAGCCTAAAGTACAGGACAGAACATGTTTTAATAGAGTTTCCAATTAAGTGGTGTCAAGCAACCATGTCACAGGAAAGTTCCAGTGGGTGGGAGGGGTGGCATGAATGTGCGAAAAAGAGAATGACAGAATATATGAGCTTAGACAAGGTAATTGCACCAGCAGTCCATACAAATCTCATCTGCAGAGGGATTTAGATCGTATTTCCATTGGTGACAGATAGCTAATGCCTTGACAGTCCTGTAGCTATTTGCTGCTACGCCAGACTGCAACTGAGCAGTACTGTGTACTGCAACAATGTAAATGATTATCTTATTGCTAACTTGTTACTTCATGTGTTCTTTGTGTGTGTTTGTGTCTGTGTGTGTCTGTGTGTGAACATGACTTCTGAACATGAATGCAGCTACTGTATACGAAAGCACTAAAACAACATGAAATCAGAATTGTTCCTATTTATTGTCTTAAATGTAATTTGGATCACAGTGTATGAACCATTAATGCACAATATTATAACTGAGAAATGTGTTTGTTTTCAGTACATTTGCATCTTCACAGCATATTTACCGTTGGCATATCTGTGGTTGAGAAACAAAACAGTAAATAATACTAAATATTAAAAAAATATTAGTATCAAAAACCTTAACAAACTTCACTTTTCATAAGCCAATCAAACGTGGTGAATAAAATCAAACTCTGTGCTGCATAATTATCCTGTTTCACTCAAAAATGTGTAAATTTCAGATGTTAAACATATTGTGAATGCTGGTTCATCCAATTAAACAAAATAAATAAACGCAAAATTTAATAAAGTTTTCCCATACATTCATTGTTGATTTTGCAACAATGCATAACAATTATAAGACCTGCAGCTCAGAGCCGGCGGGTTGGTGCGGGTTAAGAGGTTAATGGAGCAAACATATATTTTAGGCCCACATCCCTCTGTGTTGCCTGATACAAGGCCCAACTCCAAGACTTTGCCTGGGTGGGCTCAGTGACACCAGACCCTCTTCACAGAGGACCTGCCTTTGTTGCTCAATGCTGTGAACCCCTGATTGCAGTGGCAAACAGCACTTAAATATAGCAGCCTATTGGATCTGTTTAATACACTTGGCTGACTTTGATAAAGCATTGCACAGAAAAGCCTGGCTCGCAACCCAGCTTTCTTCCCTCAGTTAAATTCATGATATGCCTATTCAGCGGAATTACAGCAGTGCTTTCAGGGCAAGAGAGACAGAAACGTTGGGGAGAGAGAGCAGCATGGGAGAGAGACAGAGAAAGAGAGCCTTCGGCATCGTTCTCAGAATGTGACTTTAATGGTGTTGCAGCATGGTAAAATAAGCCCTGGCCTCTTTTCAAAGTTTACCCATCATGCATTGCTTCCCAGATACCATTGGCAAATTGGAATGCAGAAGAGTGTAACGTTGTAACATAATAGACATTTCAGTTGTTTTTTACATCTCTCTGTTCATGATGTTAAGAGATGAAACTTAAGGAAACAAGTAGTAAAGTAAGTATATTGGGAAATAAGCACAAATCTTTTCAAATGCTGAATGTCTGAACAATGCCAAGTTCATGGGTTTAATTAACAGGGAATGCACACACTAAAACAATGCATAGCTTGAATGCACTGTAAATTGCTTCTAAACAGAATCTGTCAAATGCTGTAAATGTATATCATCTTGATAGTTGTGAAAGTTGTGGACTTGTAGACGTGTGATTTTCACTGGTTTGGTGCGTAATGTCACAGCCTTTCTAAGGCTATTTACATACAGTATTCTGTGAATCCATTCAGATGTCAAGAGTCTGATGGAGTAACCAAACCATAACTTAAGTTGGGCAGATAAGTAATGAAAAAGCTGAATCCTTAAAATGTCCTTAAATTGAACAGCCAACCTTGACAGTGGCCCCGATTTTGTCCCTTTACATTAAACAAAAGCATAACAAGTATTAATGTTTCTGGCAGCATGATACCGCGAAATTATCCTCTAGGAATTTAAGTTCTTAGTTAGAGCAACAACATGTGCCTTCTGGTTCTGAGAGCTGATTGGTGGAGAGGTGCAGATAGAGGGCAAGAACAAGTACTGAGACACTTGGCCACAGTAATGATATCTCAACAAAATTATTGATTTATTGCTTGGACACATCTTTTGAATTAGCAACAGCAGTTCCTAAATCTGTGGCATATGGTAATTTAACACTGGAACAATGAAACATTCCAAGTAAATCAACTCTAAATCAACAATATAAATGAGCTCAAGAAATAATGAATTGCTCTGAATTTTGTTTAAACATTTCCAAATTTTTCAGGTTGTAAGTGGGTCGATTGTTTTCCACAGCACATAAATAAAATATCATGACGGTAGTAAAAAAATGCTTTACAGGCCAGTTTAAAAAGAAACAACATAAGACCTGCAGCTCAGAGCCGGCGGGTTGGTGTGGGTTAAGAGGTTAATGGAGCAAACATATATTTTAGGCCCACATCCCAGCCCAAATCAGCACAGTAGAGTAAATTGCCCATTCCGTATGTCCACAACTTTGTTAAACGTGATTTGATTAATGATTTCTCAACGCTTGTGTGATCAGTAAAAATCAAAGCTTTTGAAAAAGGCTTGTACAATTGAGCCAGAATTCAATATGGATCAAGCTCCATTAAATTTGAAAGATCTTCGAATGGTTCACCGGTGTAAACACCGAAGCTGCATTCAAATACAAAACAAAAGTGGTTTCTGCATTCTGTCACTTTGTTACTTAATCTTAATCACTTAATCTTCATGCTTAATCATCTTGTTACTTAACACATTTAATCTGTATTTAGGTTTTGAAAACACACTAATTTGAATATGCATGTAAATATGCGTCTTCTCATTGGTGCATAAGAATTTTAATGAACATCATGATTGTGTTCCTTTTTGTGTGCTATGTGTGCTTCCACATCACAGGAAGTGGATGTGTTATCTGCTCTATCTGAAGTGTTTGTGCAGTGTGATGAAGGGGAGGCACAGTGGCTAATCTCATAGCACTGTTGCCTTTACAGCAAGAAGGTACCTAGTTCCTAAAGCCAGGAGGCCTTACTGTGTGGAGTTTGCATGTTCTCCCTCTGTCAGTGTGGATCTTCTCTAACTCCAAAGACATGCAGAGGAGGTAAATTGAATATAACAAAATTGGACTAAGACAGATTTGGTAATAGATTAAGAAGATAAACACACATGACTAAGAGATTAATCATTACATGGTGGCGATATCACACATTAATACAATTAATTTACAATAGCGTTAGCAATCATACAATAAAGTTTAAAATTATAAGCTGTTCCAAAAAAATAGTTGCACATAAATACATCAGTATTCATTAGTGTTTGTTTATAGCTACATAATTATACTGTGAAGAGTGACTGGTGCTGATAGTTTCAGTTTGATGATTGATATATCGCTTGTTTTTAAGTTTAAATTAGGAATATTTTCACTTTAGGTATATAAATACCAGCAACTATTTCTTTAACCAGCTGACTGGTTAGTTTGGCCAAAACATGTTTATTTTTTAAAGCAACATCAAATCTTACAAAATACACAAGAGTGGATCAGGTCAGTAAAAAAAATATACCTAAATTCCCTAAAGCATTAACTCAGAAAAGTTTCTCTTTATAAATGTTGGAAAGAAAATATTTACCATTAGTCAGAAAATGTGAGGCATATCAGATATTTTTATTTATGTATTATGTCCACAGAAGGAAGTGATCTTGCACTTTGAACAAAGAGAGTAATGAAGAAATCAAATATTGTCTAATCTTTTTTGCCATGTTTAGCTTCTAGTTATGGTTACTTAGAACAGGAAGGTTAAATAAAAAAGATAAAATAATTCTCTTCTCTAAGAGGCAGAGCACAAACATTATTTGAATTTGTTATTAGTTATTCAGCTAGCATAACCTTTGAGTCTCAACAATACCGCACTGCTATCACTAATTTAAAAGACGATCATTGTGTTGGCCTTTTGCTTTATATTGTTCAGTCATTTTAACTAATTTACTCACCACCTATAATTATCTTCAATTAACAAGTTGAGAGTAATCAGTGATTAAAGGGAATAAAGGGGTGGGGGACTATTTTCATAATAAATTCACTTTCCTTTTCTTAACTTTCACCTTTAGCGTAGCTGGTGATGGTACAGCATTTTTAATTAACCTTGTAAATGCGTGTTTGAGTGTTTTCTCTCTCTCTGGTGGCCAGAGCTGTCTGTAAACCTCATTACAAAACTGGTACTCTTCTGTGGCATGATGGGATTGATGACAGTTCAGTCTATTGTGTATTCATTACACAGCCGCTGGGTGACCAGGAATCATGTATGCTAGCTTGAAGTAGAATGAGCTAAGTGGTGCATATCAGTGCGTATCTCGGTGCATATGGGTTAAAAACTTCAAATTCTTCAGGCAAATTATTATTGCATTTCAAAATATGTATGAAGCTAAGAATACCAAAACATTGTATATTTAAACATAGTCTCTTTTATTCTATGCAGGCACAGTGTGTGATACAGGAGCCATTTCTCTGAGGGTGCTCCTTATGTGCTACAGATTAGCAGAGGCTAAAAAGGTAATGTTCACTTCCTGGCATTTCTAAGTTAGCCCAGATCCAGTAAGCTCAGATGCAATAACCTCAAGTGTTAAATGTCCATCCCCAAAGTCTTCTCTTAGAGCATTTTAGGGTTTGGTTTCGTAAAGTGGCTGTAGGAATGCAATACAATGACAATATCACAACCGTGTTTCTCAGGTGCTGTAATATGTTACCTCAAAAGTTGTTTTTGACTTAAGTGCTTATATGCTCAAACTTGTAAACATCTTACAGACTCCTTCACAATATATTTGTCTCATTTGTTTAGTGTTATTGAAAAAAACACAGTTTTATAGTACAACTCAGTACAATTATTGCAACTATTCCAGTAATTATCATCAATGATCTTAAAGGCATTTATATAAACCAAAGGACTTTGGATATTGGATTTGGCTTATGACTAAAAGGCTTTAATCCATGAGTTTATTCATTATTAATTCACAGGCTGACAACAAACAAATTTCTACTTTTCTGACATGAAAGCACAAAGTAGATACCAACATTTCAGCTACAGTGTTATTAGAAGCCTCTTTAAAACACTGTGTTTTGTAAATGTATTGTGAATGAAAAAGATTTGTTGAAAAGAACAATTGATTGTATGATTGTGAATCTGAGCCGCCCCAGAGATCTTTTTGTGTTAAGTCTTGTCTCTCTCAGTACTACAGTGTTGGAGAATCATAGGTCTGTGTAGCTTGTTAGCACTATCCTGCTTAGCATGTGTATAGCGATATGCTAATGGATTCTAAATAAGAGTGTAGTCTAATTGGAAATTCATGTTCATGTAAACATGGTCATTGTGTAAGATTGAGATAAAGAAAGTGGCCTGAATATGTCATTGCAGTCATAGGAAGTAAACAACACAAACAATTGAGCCACATGCCACCTAAACTCATATTATGTATAAAACAGACGGAGAGTGCTTACCTCAGTATTAAGCCCCTCCCCAGCTTCTATCTCTTTTGGCCTTGAAGAGGAAGTTTACCTCATGTGTGCCTGGCACAAAGGCCCTGGTTATGCAAGAGAACATGAATCATTCATGCTTTAAGCCCAGGAGCTTCTACTCTTAGCAGGCCATGACATCAGTAATGAACTATGATGACTCACTCACACAGACACATTTATCACAATTTTAGAATTACCTGCGTTTCATGTGAATATGTGTGTTCTCACTCAGTTTTATGTTTATTCCTGATTAAACTGAAATGACCAAGTAAATCATTCACATAAATAAATAAAAAATGTATTATGAGCTGAATAACCAGAGTTAAAAGGGCATCAATGATGCATTAACCAATTGAGGTTGGGGAAGAATATTTGTTTAGCAATTTCTTATTTTCAACAAAGGCTCATGCATATCCGTCCAATTCAGACATCATTCTTCTATTATTTAAGATGTTTAATGTTGCATGTTCTTATATAACTACCATCCAAGTGTAATTTTATTAACTCACCAAAGCCAGTTCTTACTTACTGAATGTTCATTTTGGACTGAAAACAAACTGCCAGTGTTCAGCTGTGAAGGCAGAACACATATCTGGCATCATTTCCACCAATAATGTCCTGTAAATTGAGGATGGGCTTGGGGGCAGATCCAGAGATGCCCAGGCATAAATGAGGACCTGTTTCAGAAATGTGAAAAAGAGCGTAGAGGAAAAGGAAAACATGGTGAGTAAAAAAGCTTCTGGGAGCTACTGCTGTAGGCAATGCCTGCAGGCCAGGAGGTTTGAAGAGAGCGGGTTAATCGCTTACAAACAAACACATGCATGCACATAAACATATTTCATAAACAAGAAACACGTATGTTACACACATGCTCAAAGGCATAGCAAGCCAGTATGCGTCAAGTCTGTTGAAGTGGCATTTGGAGCTACAGTATAATGTACAGGTAAGCATATTTTTATTTGCTCCTATTTTTTCCCATCTCAAATCTCTTTTTTATGACAATGAATAATGAAGCAGGCAGCAAAAATGCAGCAATTAGCTCAGTCGATTTGCACCGCGCATCTGCAACAGACACGCTCTGCTCGGATATAAAACGCAGCTTTTAGAGACTTTTACACTTCATGAAAATCCAATGCTTCACTTTGAGCACACTGAAGGGCAAACATTCGCAGTCAGCACAGCAGCATGAACGCTTCCTTTTAGGGAGAGAGATAGATAGAGAGAGAGAGAGAGAGAGAGAGAGAGAGAGAGAGAGAGAATGCATATGAGTGTGCCTTTAATCTTCACAGTAACTGGCCAGAGCTCCACCTCTTGCTGGTTTCTGGTGAGCATTAACTTATTGTTTCAAATATGTTTACTAGCTGAAAAAGATGCCATCTTGCATGCATTCTACTTATTTTTTGCTGTTGAGTATAGCTTTGCTGTTTAACAATGGCTCAGCATAATTGCTCTGATAATGAACCTGTTTAGTGGACTGTCCAGTATTCGCAAGCATTGCCTGAGAAAAGAGGGCAATAAAACCAGGTCAGGATTCATCGCAGGAATCACACAGAGTTAAGCTGATGGGCAAAACATCTTATATGTATATAAAGATTTTTTCACACATATTTCAAACACAGAGAGAATCATTTTATGGAGTACACTCTACCCCTCATTTTAAATTAAATGATGATAACTGTTTGACATATTGTCAAACAAATGCAAACAACCCCTTTTCTCTGACTGTCTCATTCAATGTTTTGACCATGTATATTGATTGTGTTAGAGTTGCAGCATATGCATACAGTATTTTTCAGGTCAGTTCACATAAATATGCTGCAGTATTTTTATTAATTACCACTACAGAAAGCTAAAGAAGGGAATTAAATTCTATCAAAACTATCACTACAAAAAAAACATTTCAAAACATATACATTGTAGCATGCTATATTTAGTAAGGTGATGTGCATGCTGTATTTTGTGACTAATGTCACAATATTGATTTTGCAGATGTCAGACACCAGCATTTTTCAACTGCTGGGGATGTCAATGGTCCATCAAGTGCTCATATCAGTATTTTTTTATATTTGCAATGTAGAAATATGATTCTTCTACTGTATATTATAAACACCTTTTGTGCATTGCTGGTCACCATTGTTGGACTGGTTGTCCGAAATTATCTTCTAATATACATGTAATGGTTGATTGCAGTGATTTGTAAATGTTTCCTTCTTTAGTTTTACAGATTTTGTTTGTTTTGTCTGTGCTTTTTGTCTTGTCTAGCAGGTGAGCTTGCAAATAGTTACTGCCCCTTTGCTTTTTTAGCAACAGTCAATAGGTCAATTTCTTCCCTGAAACACAATTTACTTTGTCTCTGTTCTTCAGTTGGCAACTGTCAATTTGAGATCTTCTCCCGTGTACAAACAGCTTTTCTTGTACAACAAGAAAAACCCACGAAAGCAACACTGACAAAGTAAACTTTGACTGGTTGCTCTCCTGACATATATTCAGATTACGAGACATGAGCCAGTGTCTCTATTTAAATTGCTACATTGCCAGAAAATGTGAAAAGTGCAAACGAGAAGCATGTCGTGTTTTTAAATAAAAGTGAAGAATTCACCTTTTTTGTCATATTATGTTTTCGGAGCTCAAGAGGCATGAAAAAGTGCATAAAAATATTTGCGTGAGTGTGATACAAACTGAATCCTACATACTGAAGCCTTTTCGTTTGATTTACCTGAGACAGTTGCTGATGAGAAACAGGCATTTTTTTTACTCAATTCACAATTATTTCTTTTTTTTATAGTACTAATTCCAAAAGCCTGTGTCTGCTTTCTCATTGACTCATTTAATGTCTCTCAATTGATCATTTAACTGGTTATTACAGACATAAATGTAATGCATATAGTATCACATTTTTATTAACGATAATTAAAAAATCAAAGACCAAATATTTAAAAATGTCACACTGCTCCATTTGCGCTTAAACAAAATTGGATTAAACTGCACATTCTAACACTCTTTTTCAGGAATAGTTCATTATATAAAACAGTCATTTTATTAGACTCTGTGTCCTTCAATGCCATCATTATGAAGCCCACATAAACACAAATCTGCTGTAAACATTCAGATGCACACATACACACACTCATTGCTTCCAGGTTCAGTGAGATTAAACAGGAGAGAGACACACTTCAGCAGAATCCTGGGAGGAAGCGATATATTACTTCTCCTGCTTCTCCAATATGAGACAATAAAAGCCTGGTGTGCTCTGCAGTTTCCAGAGCTTATTTCAACCCTGAGGAACTCTGGTTCCAGCCCCAGACTCTGTCTGGCTGAGATGAAGTACAGAACTTCAGATCACTCCAGAAACATTGTTAGAAGGAGAAAAGTATCCTTTGAATGTCTTAAAGTAACTAACATGACACTTAGTTCAATTCACTTTACTGTCATGCATGTTTATTACCCGAAATTCACCATGCTGGTCTTCTCATGAAATGAAGCTTGAAGCTCTAATGCTTTGATGCAAAACTACTGTAAAGGGTTATTTTAATTATTAATTAAATTTATTTTAAAACATTAAGAAATGAATTACATTATTGTGCATACAATGAAGTATTACGCAAATCTTTGAATATATTAAATTACCTTTAAATTAAATTACCTTAAATTATCTGAGAGTGAGACTAAGTACTGGTACAGAGTGCAATAAATACTGCAGTTCACTGACTGACCAACAGGGGTCAACACAAGACCCACAGCTCTGAGTAACTTCTTTTATGAACTGCCAAAACTATCTTGGCAAACTTGTGTTCCCTTCTCTTTGAATAGAGACAAAGTTATATTTGGAATTCAAAACAAGCTTAGTTCTGACTGTCAGGCACACTGTGTACATTTTTAAATAGTAGGTAAACAGCAGGCGTTATTTCAAACCTGTCAAAGAGTCATAAGCTACACTGTTGTCACATGACCTCATCACTTTACATGTGAGTGATATCCAATTATTATCTTTAATTGGCTGTCTTACAATCCCTGCATTTAGATCTTTTAAGTAATAAATAGGGTGATCTGTTAAATGTGTAGATTTTCTTTTTTTATCTCTTAACCACATTAAAGTGTGCATTTTGTTTACTAGTGAAGAGTTATTTAGAGTTTATATAGAACATCAATATGATAATCTGTCATTAAATTTCAAAAGAAAAAATAATTTGGTCGCTCTATCTTTATGTATATGTCAATACTTCAGAAACCCTTTTCTCATTTTCATCATTTTCGGCCCACACACGAAAACCACAGAGTCTGGTTTCATTGGCCCCAGAGCTCCAAATCTGAGATGCCTTAAACCCCACAAAGCACATTAAATCTGTCATCATGCCAGCTATTCTCAAACCACGAAATTAAAGAGAGTGTTATATCTTCAGATACTCTTACATCTGAGATGAAATTCTCAGAGTGCATCTTTGTGTGCCAGTTCTCAGTTTAGGAAGGGGGACCGAATTCAAAAGTGTTAAGTTTGAAAGCAATACAGTAAGTGATTTTGTATTCTGCCACTGGCAGTGGAGTTCACACAGCACATATTTAGCTAATAGTGCAGCTCTATCACGAGTGGCATTATGTCAGACTGTCCTTCACCACACGAAGCTGCAAACTGATATACACGATGATCTTCAGGCAATATGCCGCCGCATGTTGGCTGTCAATTTCCCCCCTGTGTATGATTATTCACCAGCCTCGAACAGGTGCAGCCACGCTCTGGCAAATATCAAGTGAGAAAGAGAGACTGCCGTTCTGCTGCCCTACCCCAGCGCCCCTCCCTCCCTCTGCAGACAGCCTGTCCAATGTAATAGAATCTGCTGACAGCAAATTGCTCACCTGCATATTTGAGGGGAAAAAGCAAAATTTCAAAATGTTTTCCATATGGCAAAGACAGGTGTCCGTAAGTGCCTGACACAGTGGCGCAAATGTTGGCGCAGATGCGACCAAGAAAAGTTTTGCTGGTCAAAAGACAAGAGAGAAAAACTTCTGCACATGTTATTATGTCTCATAATGTTATTATGACCACCTTCCATGTTTTAGGAATATTCAACAATGTAACATGAGAAATGCAGTGCTTATATGAGTACTAACCTTGTTTTTATTTATACAATTATAAATAAAATGTATACAATTGTATTTATACAATTAGTTTGGTCTTTTCTGAATTTGAAAATATTTCACTGCAGTTATTTTCCAAAGCAGAGTTGCTCCTGATAAGTTATATGGTGATTGTACAGAGAGTATACAGTCATTTTTAAATCCATTCTATACATTTTCACTTGCATCAAAATCTGGACTTTCGGGACATTAACATTAAAAAAAAACATTGTAATGAAGCTTTGGCTTAATAATTGGAGCCATTGTCTCCCTAAAAAACAGATGTTCTCTCAAGTCAAGAGTTGCTGCATAATTTTCCTATATTTTACTGTGTTCAGGTTACCCTGACAAGTCTTTCAGAGCCAGCAACAGAGAATATCCACAGCATGTTTAAATGCCATGCTTTATGCTACTGCAGTGTTTCTGAAGATGAGCAGAACTTGGCTCACGCCAAACATAATTTTTAGTCTGATGGCCAAAAATGCCGTCTCACCAGACCATAAAACTTTCTGCTAGATGGCTTTAAAGTCCCCCACATGCTTTTTGGCAAACTGCAGCCAAGATGTCATATGACACTTTTTATCATCTGCTTTCTCTTGCCATTTTCCCATAACTCTGTGACTGGTGAAGCACTCTGTGAGCCACAAATACTGACTCACTGGCCATTCAGACAAAGGTTATTTATGTTACAATTTACTGTACATGAGCTATTTATAAGACTTCTAAAATGGGTAAACATTATGAAATAATCTTAGATTTTATATTTCTATCACTTTGCAGAAAGTGATTTTTTTTTTCTGCCAAAAAGCCTAATTAAATCCACTGTGAATTAACACAGCAACACCAGGCAGTGTATTTTATATAAACATTCTATATAAAATTAACCTTTTATACATTGTTTTATAGGCATCAAATAATGATCAACACCATCTGTTCTTATTCTGTCTTAAATTCAAAATACACTTTGTGACATCAATTGACATCAATTATCAGGCAGTTCTCTTGTCTTTGTCCAAAAACATTCTGATATTAGCATCTATTAAAAACTAAACACCATGAGGTTTCAGTGGTTTAAGCAACACACATTCTAATGCTTAGACACTCAGTCTTGCTTCCTGACTTTCTTCAGCTTTAACTCTAATCAAACGCACCTGAACCAGCTAACTGACTGATTTCGGGTTTACTTGAGAATTATTAGCAGGTGTGTCAGAAAAAGGCTAGAACAGAACTGTAGATTTCCAGCTTGCCTGGGCTGTCCTGTTTATTTTGGAGTAAGTCACAAGAGCTATATAGCCTATACCACATTATCTTTCTTAAACAGAACTATCCACTTGGTTCACTTTAATGCTGTTTTAAGCTCATTTTTATGACAGTTAAGATAATGAGCACAAACAATGATTAGCTTTTGCAGTCCAATTAAATAAAACCATCAGTCATTAGATGGTAAGACGGTGGGCTAGACTGATTTGGAGATAAATACATCTTCCACATGCTCACTATATAGAGGCATCAGCACTCTCCTAATTACACACTCCTTCATCTGCTCTTAATTAGCTGTGCTTCATACTAAACCCCAATCAAATAGTCACGTTTTATTAAAGTTTGGCAGGGTTTGGAATGGGCCTGTTCATGGAAGTAATTAAACAGCACACAGACAACACAAGTGCCAAAGAAAAATGCCTGATGGACACACATTCACTTATTTTTGGGTAAATGCATATTAAATGAATACAACCTTTGTCACTCGCCCCATGTTTGACTTCAACTATTAATGGTGACAAGTTAGAAAATGACTACTTTTATGCTTTAATTGCACTTAATTGGCTCAGGGAGAAAGATTCTAATTATTTATTTGAAAGTGTCAGACACTCATAATGCAGATAAACTTCACAGTAGATTACTGAACACCTACCAGTGTCCTTAATGACTGACACAGCAGACCAAAATAGAATACAGACAAATACCCAATTATCTCTCTTTCTCCAATGATGACATATTGTTCAGTGTCCATTTTGGTGGTCTGAAGACAAACCCTTTTCCCTGGTCCTCTCGCAATCCTGTAATAAATCTGAATTTTTTTATAGCTTTAGCTGCTGCCAAAAATGGCAATCTGCATATTGTTACTGTCACAGTACTGCATAGTCATATCTTAGCTTCATTATTTCACTTAGTCAGAGCTCCCCCCATGTGCCAGCCAGCAACAAAGTCATACAAGCATTTTAATGAATTGTCTGCATCTAATATTCAGAATATATTGAGCCTGCAGATCACTCATACAAAAGGGCCTAATTAACAACAGGTCCAATCTCTGGTGTAAATACGTCATTCACCTCTGCAGCTTTCATTGACTGATTGCTCGTGCAGAATGATTGATTGGCTGTCAAGCGGTGGACTCTGGGATTATTTGACTTCTAAATGGAATAGCCGTGTACTTACCACTGCAAGGCACAGCACTAATGAGAACACAAGTACATTATTACATTACATGATAATGGAACATCAATCCGTTTGTAAAGTAATCTAACCTTTAGATACCTCCATACTTCCAATTTCAGGGTCTCTTTGGAACACAATATACATAAAGAGTCACCCTAAGGACAAGGTTGTGCTAAAGTGATGTAAACTCAGCAGTGACTCATGAAGAAACATTTTAACTTTCTTGTAATCCTCCTCTTACATTGTCAATGACTAAATGAAATGTGTGTACCTGACTTTAAAAGTTTTCAGCTTTTAATTTATACATGTTGACCTGCAAATAGCCACAGGTCTCTCAAATTAAACACATTTCAAGACACTCAAAGTTTTAAGTGCTCTTTTACCTTAGCCACATAAAGGTTTACTTAAATGATCTCTTGAATGTCAATAAGATGCTTTTTAAAGTAAAGGTCAACAAACAGTTGCCAGTTCACAGTGATGTGTGCATCTAATAAGCACACATTATCTAATAAACAGATATGTAAACAATCTTCACCAGATGAATGATGTTAGTTACAGCTGTGATGGACTTGCTGGAATCTTGAAACACGATGACAGAATAAAGTTAGATAAGTATGAAAGCTAGGGTTGTGCTGGAAGGTCATCCAATAAAAAGGAGAGTAAGCTTTAATTCACATACTCATTTTTGGCTTTCTTTTACCCATGCGACTATCCCAAATAAATATATTTTCCGGTATCCTCTACCGAAGCTAAGCATGTCCTCACTACTGGCTCAGAATGAAGGTCAAGCAGCCCATCACCAAAAATAAGACCCTGCGATTGCAAGTGGAAAAGAGATATGAAACAGAGAATGGAGGTTACATATAATCAAAGAATCACAGGGTTGTTCCGTTAATAAGCAGAGGCAGCGTTTTGATTTGATGTGGGTCAGGGTCACACTACACTCTTTTTTAAAATGAAATAAAGAGGTGGTAGTTGAATCTTTATATTTCTGTGCCAGAACTATTCATTTAAAGGCAGATGAAGAAATAACAAAGATCTGATCACTCTCACCTATGCTTTCCAGCTAAAGGTAGAACTAGCAAAATGAGATGCACTTGGACTTTTGGCACCTGTGACTTTGTGGCCCAATGAGAAATAGAATGATTGCGGTTGACCTCTGTATCGGCTTCATAGTCAAATGCTCACATTACTGAATTAACCCCGTAAGGTGCAATATTTTATCTCCGCCAGACACTTTATCCCAAACCTGACTGCAATCAAAGCTGCATGTTACTTTTTAGAACAGAAAGTAATTCTGCACTTCTTCAAATACAATTTCTTGTTATATTGACCATGAACATTTCAGATTTAAGCAGAAGATGTGCTGCCACATGCTGTAATTTTAACAACCTCCCTTATGTTGTACTGCATGCAAGCTTGGTCTCTAATTGTTTCCTGTTAATGAACCTGTGGTTTGCAGTGGCAAGTCTGAGCAAGTCAGCAATGAAATGGTCGTGACTGATTTTCCAAGCAAAAATGTAAACACTTGGGAGAAGGTGGAGATGACTGAGACTCTAGAGAGACAAAATGAACACTGCTGTGTGAGGAGGAACATTGTAAATGCTCTCTGTAGCTACACACTCTACCTGTCTGAAGATGCTCCTTTCACTGACTGCATGATCTCATTCCAAACTGTCTGTTTCTCTGGTAACTTCCCCAAACAGGACCGCCTGAATGACCATTTTACTTTTTCATTTTAAAAATAAAAATGCTGTGATTTTTATGTAATTTCACCCAGTATTTTTTTCTGATTTAAAAAAACACAATACATTTTAATAAAGTGGAAAAAAAATCCACTACTAATATTAATACTAAATTAATTAATCATAATAATATCAATAATATATTATAGTTAATATAATATTTCTCATACAAAATATGGATAGTCCTTTGCTGTATGGAAAAATGCTGCTTTATTAGTCTTCCTTTTTTGTGTTTCACTGAATAAAAAATAACACAGAATTAGAACAGTAAATGGGTAAATAAATTGTTTTCTTAAACAATTATTTTTTTTCTACTTTTGTAATATACAATTTTGGGGGCTGTTCCTTTAACTACTCACCTGCACCACCTCAAAATCTCTGCTTCTCACTCTTCCCTCTCAGTTCTTCTATTCTCATGTCTGTAAACACCTTGACAGTCTATTTCCCAATGCACAACAACGGAGAGACAAATCACATTACTCACACTTTGCTTTGCCAGAGACTCCCACTGTCAGGTTGAGGGTAATGGAACTCGATTTGCAGGGATCTGGCATAAGCCACAGAATGACAGCCAACAGAAGGTCAAGATGGAGATGGAGTGAACGTGTTTGGGAAGACATCGGAGAAGGAGGCTTGGATGGTAGGAGTTTCTTTAATGCTCCAGTGCTGAGTGAATGATGGCAGGCCGAGTCTGTCTTTAACTCTCTGCCTGTGGTGTGATTGATATGAAAAGAACTCCAGAAGCTCCATGGGGGTGACTCCCCCAGCCCTTGCCCACACGACATGCACCGCTTCCCCTCTGCAGTCAGCCGGGCTGCCCCCTCCGACCTACAGTGATGGAGAGGAAGGGTTGATGCAGGGAGCAGGGGGATGATGGCAGGGCATTACAGCTCGGCCCCTCAGGACAGACCCTTTTCTCCCCCTCTATCACAGCAGGCTTTCTCCTCACCTCATCATCTCTCTATCTACTCATCTGTCCATCCATCATTTTGTCCAGGGGTTTACAGAAGGGCTGTATGTAATTACAATGTGGAAGTGAATAGATTCTCTGACAATCCCAGTCATTATTGTCATCATTAGGATGATTTAACATGATCATTGTGTTTTTATGCAGTACCATCCTAAATACTATGCCTCAGATTGACTATAACCAGGGGTTAAATGGGGTTTTAGAAGTGGGGAGCCCTGCAATCTGTTGTTGAATCTAAGGAGAAAGATATATCATGACTCACTCCACAAGCTTCCCAACCCCCAATACAAAAGAGAACATAATTACCTGCAATGAAACTCTTTTGTGCAACTACTTTAGACAGAAACAATAAATACATTGTAAATTAAAATAAAACACACAGATTAAATATGCACATTAAAAAAACACATAATATTAAATATATCAACTAAATCTAACCTATAGTGTGATTTTTCTTTTAATAGGTGCTTTAATAAAAAAGCTTTTATAAACCAAACTAAATTGCTACTAAATGTCAGATGATATATATGGGATTTTGTATTTGGTTGCATTTAATAGTGTGATTTGATTGGAACAGACAGTTGCCTTCCTGAGTGAGTACACTCACTAAATGAACTGCAGACTATAGAAAACAAAATAATTTGACCAAAATCTCCCAACATTTGTTTTCATTTATTATGTTTTAATTCAAAGGTGGTGGAAGTTTGATCCTTCCAGTCCAATTAAAAAACTGGCTATGACATCATATTTTAAAACATACTGTATCAAATACATGGAGAAACCCCAAACAAATTATCCTCATGTTCTCCTACTACAGTATGTGTGTAGGAAAGGCTGGGATAGCCTTAGATTTTAAATGCAAGCATTGTTTCTTAACATCACACAGAGATGTGCACCAGTAGGCTAATGTTATTTTAGCATTACATACAGAGCCTGCAGTTATATGCCTTCCACACGCTGCAAACCACAAAGTGAAAGAGAAAGTGCAGTCAGCCTCAACAGAGAGATAGTATGATGGTGGAGGGATAAATAGATAGTTTAGTACTCTAATATACACAAGCTTTGATTACCATTAACATTTATGCACATACATTTTGCCACTCAAGTCTGCAGCTGACCTTCTGTCACAGTCATTATGGGCACATGCTGAGAAACACAGGGATGCCCCAGCAGGTTGTCCTTTTAAAGAATATTCATAGCCGTGGCATTTTCTTGAGGAACATGTGCTGTCAATGCATGGTTGATCTGGAATGTTCTGTGCACAAGAAGTGTTCCCTTGTGTCTGAAATATAAATTATATGTAAAGCATTTCATTTATATGCCACTTGTCACCATCTGGAAAAATAATCAGCGTTTTCTGGTCTGCAGCTGAGAAAAGAAAAAAGTGTAAAAAAAACATAAAATCATAGTTATACTTACATACTTATCATTTTCTTTGAGGTTATATTGGAGTGTTGGAGGGGGGAGAACACTAAGATCAGGTGATGGACTACATTTACTAAATGTATGTATTTGAGGAAAAAAACCCGGACTGGAGCACGTAATGGAATACATTTCCAAAAAACACTGCCAATCATTTCTATCTTTTTTTAAATCGAAGCTACCAGAATGCTGTTCCAGATCATTTGCCTCATTTGCTCTGCTTTTAAACGTGCTACCAAATGCTTTCAGTTTTTCCTAAACATGACAGTCCTACTGCACAGTGTCATTCTGTTTTAAACTCTCACGCCTCTATTCTCAAGCTTTTCTCTCCATCACATATTCAACTGTTCTCAGACTGCCAGCAGGTTAGGACTCATTTCAAAACCCTGTCAGTAGACACTTGATTTGCCAGCAATGCAAAACCAATATTTACAGTTAGTGAGGCCAGCCACTGTGCAGAGTTAAACCTCTGCTCTATTAGCCCAGAGGCTGATAACACTGACCCTCAGTCAAGCACGGCCCTCCGGGAGCCACTCACAAGCTCAGTAAATCCTCTCTATGCACACACCAGTGATGGAAGACAAGAGAGAGTCCTGAGTAAACAACCCTTGATAAAAGTTCAGCTATACAGGTAAAACTGCATGTGAAAATGTACTGAATACAATTATCTATTTATTTATTTTGTTTTAATTGGAGTACTTTTATTTATTTACCTCACTTTTGGATATAGAGTAGAGACCTTATTAGGGTGTTTGTGATCTGCACATTTTATATGTGGTTCAATTCAGTTGACCAATTCAATTCATTAACCAATCTGATCATTTGAATCAGGTGTGTTAAACGAGGGGGTCTCTGATAATTGTGTGCATAATAATCAAAGACCCTTATGCTTGCTGGCAGCATTTGCATGTTACAAAATCCAGTGTTGTTATATGGGCTCCTAGGGACCAGATGCCCCACAAGCTGAAGAACATTAAGAAAGTTCAAAATTTTCCAGGTCTGCTAACACACAATAAAATCACAAGTTAAGTAGCTTTCTGGCTGAAAGACATGCTGAATCAGGGCATTTACTAGTTATTTGCAAGATGCTACAGTGTGGTACATGGGTTCCCTAAAGAATGAACTTGAAAGAGGGAACACATTTTCAAAGCACTTTCCCTGATGAAATAAAAAAAGAACCTTGTTTAATCAAAGCTTTTGAAGCCACTAACAATTCATGAAGCAAACAGCTTTGTTTACAGAATGGTTTTATTGTAAAGCTATAAGGAAGGAGTACTTACAAGATAGTATTTCTTTGAATTGCTCAGCAAAAATAAAAGACAATCGTTGTTTTTTTCTTTTTTTCTTCCTCTTCGTGTTTAACATGCGGTTATTGATAAGAACACAATGGAACAAATAAGGGATAAAACTGTTCAAAGCCACTTTTTTGTAAAACTCTGGAAAAAATAAGACTCATTAAAAGGAGACAGTAAAACTTTAAAATAGACTAGAAGCCAGTGAATGGTTACTGATGAAAGCTAGACATGGGTATGCAAATTTAGGGCACCCAACACCTCAAACACTTCCATACTAACATACTCTACTTTGAAAAATATTTTACAATTTTGATTTGTTTTCCAACATGTTCGTTTATGTACTCGTCTTGAAAAACCACATTATTAGCATGTACATAAAACTGTACAAAGAAAACAAGGCATCACGCAAAGCATTTCAATATAAATATAACACTTAGGCTACAAACTTCCTGTAATGATCTACTTAAACTGGTTCCTCAAATACTTTAGGATTTTTTATTATTTATTATTATTTCAAGGCAGGCACCCACATACCACTAAAGTGTTTCTGAGCCAAAGTTAAGCCACTCACTTTGTCTCCACTGCGCAAAACAAATGACTGATTTCATTTTTAATCTGTTTCTCAGGAGTACAAGGATGTTTTTCACTCTCTGCTTCTATTATGCTTATGGATGCATGGTGACACTGCAACATTATGTTTTAAATACTTTTAATATATGGACAAATTCAGGTAGCCAGTCCATGTGTCTAATCAAAGAATTGATTAGTAAGTCACATTGGATTAGATTGATTTCCATGTAATCAAATACACAACTCAGCACAATTAAACTTACAACTTACATTAGGATAAAATTGCTAAAGACATCAGTCTTTAGCAGACCCACGTGTAATCTACAGCCAAAGAACTCTACAGATGTTTCTACAGGACTGCAACACCCTTCACTGAGCTTTCAGTTTTTGAAAAAAAAAATTACTGTTCAAGTCTTTGACACATTTTACCATGTTTAAATCCATTGCACTAAAGATTACCCTTCAATTCTGCACTGAAAATATAGATAAAGCCTGAAGAATCTGTATGTGCTAGTTATGAGGACAAAGTTTAGTAAAACACTCCCAAATATACTAAAAAACAAAAAATAAATTAATTAAAAGGTTCACATTCTGCGCTCATCACTGTGCTGCTGTTGTACCTCATTATAAACAATCAGTAATGTGAATGAAATTAACTAATAGCCACTGAGACATTTGCTTTAAGACTGTTAATATAACAGAGAGAGAAAAGTCTATTAGGACTGTTGGGAATGTATAACTTAAAACAGCCTATGCAAAAAGAGGGGATGTGTTATGTAATACAACATCAGATAAGTGTTGTATTACATAATGGATGTGTGATATAAAACAACACTAGATAAGTAAAAAAGTACCTCACAATAAACTGAACAATAGCTATCAAAAAATAACTTGTTGTTGAACATATACAATTTTATCTGCTGCAATCTTAGCCCAAAAAGGTTTTTACAGGCGGTATATGAGTTATTTGTTATTATGCTTCCATCAAATTTTCTTGCACTACTGTTAGACACAACAAGAGCAAATTTCTTCATTAAGCTCACACACACACACACACACACACACACACACACACACACACACACACACACACACACACAGAGCAATTTGACCTAGCACTATCTGTGAAAGTTGCTCTCTGGGGATAAACTCCAGGTTTTCCCACTGGGACAGAGGCACTGTCTAACTGTCACGCAGCGTTTGGGCTTATATAACTCAAGCGTCTTTTGTTTGTCACTGAAGAAAACAGCCACAAGGTCTGTTGTAGCTGCAATGATTAAAACAACCATCCACATGTGTGCAGGAAAGAAACAAACTCAACATTTTAAGACCACAGCAATATCAGTGAGTGAGTGATGATGAGCTCAGGACAGCCACTCATTTGTTTGTTTGTTTGTTTCAGGAGGACAGACCAAACAGAGATGTTTGCTACCTCCTCCAGTCTGGCCCAAGTCTGCAACAAACTCAGATGTTCATTTAAAGGTGACAATGGGACATGTGATGGCCAAAGACCCAATAAAATGTCTTTGTTTACTTGTTTACTTTAGTGGGACCCTTATAGTGACCTACAAGCACTCTTTGTGCTCATATAAGGGGTTGGCTGAAAACTTAATGAACTGACACACATGAAAGGAAACACACTGTCTAAAGTGTCACATAAAACATAGCTCTCCCCTGAGGCACTAGCCTTTAGCATTGGGTTGTTTTGTCTGCATTTAATTACAAATAAGAAATGTATATTGTAATTTCTAAAAATGATATAGCCAATTTATAAGGATTATATAGCCTTAAAAGATTATTAATATATAAGGATACAGCCTATATTAAACACAAAGCATGTAGCTCAGTTGCTCCCTGTGTGCTGGTAAATTATAAGTGTTGCATCAACACCTATAGATTTAACAGCCAAATCTGCTTTCACTTTACAAGAGGTGAAAAGTCAGCTTTAAGTGGTGGCTAACTATGTGGCAAGTTGTAAATTATAGCTTTTGTAACCTGCAATGTCACAATTCAATTCACACTGCCGTCGTCCACTATTAAAAACAGCAATAAACAAACTTTATGGAAAAACTCTTTCTGAAATGTCTCACTTTTGGATTTGCAAATTATGCCATGTAACAAAACTGCCCCAGTTAAACAGGTGCCAGGTTGCCAACTAAATTCTATTCCTAAATTCCCTGTTGAAGTCCTGTAATGTCATACGCTCAAAGCACAAAGCACACTTAAAACAGAATCTCAGAGATCCTCAAGTATATTAGATTTGTGGAACACAACTTTAATATGGTCAAATAAATATTTTTGGAAATAAATGTTCTGCTGTCACTATTTTTGAACTCATCTTCCTCTTGCGAGCATTTATTTTGACAGGGTCAGACCCACCACAGAGCAGAGCAAGACATCTCTGACACAACCACAAATCTACACAACAGAGTTTGACATGTCTGAATACGAGTAGCTATTGCACAGCACGTGAACAGTTCTGCGTTTTTTTTGTGAATGTGATGAAAAGTTGTTGCTCCTCCCTAAAGACAAGATGAGTTGAACAAAGGTCTTCCAGAATCACAGCCTGGAGGGCAACTCACCTAGAGCGCTAGCTCCTTGTAGATCTCACTAGTCCTCTGATCAAATACAGGAGAAAGTCACTGGGAGAGCCAGGTTTGCTTCCACAGGGCCTCTCTTAGGAATGGATCAAGCTTGTCATGGGGCAATTTTAAGAAAATCTCATGTGATCCATATATATATATATATATATATATATATATATTTCCCATTGCATTTTGGTTTTGCCCCAGATTCTGTGTTCGTTTCAGTCCCATGTAAATAGATGGCAAAGCTCCTTCTGTGGATTATCTCTAGCGTTCTGCGGTCCAACTGTTGTCCTTCTTTTAGTAACAGGGAGGCAAAATCTCTGAGCAATGGCCTCTCTGCTATCAACAAGTTCTGAACAAAGGTTCTGTACAGCTAAATTGTTGGGAGGGAAACGACAATTGTTTCTCTAGGCATGTGTAGTATTTACATTACTGTACATTTAAGAAAAGGGCTTTCTATGAAAAAGACAAAGTAAGAAACATTTACCCTTCAGTGCTTAAAGAAAAATGATTATGTTTCCTTTACAGTAAGGTGTGTGTTTTAAATGTATTTTCCTTACCAGTTTTTCTGGAGTACCCTGCTCAAAAGTTCAGTGTAGGGACACACACACACTTATACACACACAGAAAAGAAAAAAATGACAAAACATGGTACTATTTGTTTGTGTACATCAGCATATATGTGTTTAGGTAAGCATTACTACAGTTTGATCAGAAGAAATATGTGTATAAAAAATCAGCAAAGGAACCAGAATAAAATATGAATATTACCTTAACATTAAATTATCACAAAGTTCATTTAAAAATTGTCCGTACATTCTTTTATTAGGAGTTTAATGGGGGTTGTGTTTTTCATGTATATTCACAAAATTGTTTTCTCATCTCTTTTTATTCTGATAATTGTCTTTATATATTTCTTTTTGGCTTCCAGAGCCTCTAACACTGTGCAGGGTATCATAAACCCCATAAAAGATTTTGAAGAGGGACTCTAGCTGTGTTGTCAGCCAACAGGCTCATGGTTGAGGAGACTGGAGAAGCATGTTTAGATGATCTGTATAAATTGGGGTCTGGTTTTAGGGGATCTTGCAGGCATTTTGACAATGAGGCATTTTATCCTCTCACAGGCATTGTTGATCGCAAATAATGGATAAAAGGTGCATCACAGGTAGATTTCTCTTTTGGAACCTTGGCTTGAAGGTGTGGTGGCAGGGGCGTAGTCAGCTGTCTGACTCAGGGGTATCTCCTCCAGGGGGCAGTCCTTGCTGCCATCGCCGCCCGTGGAATAGGCACTAGTGTAGGGTGGCAAAAAGCGAATGCTGGCAACTTTGTTGCCCCCACTTCCACTTCGCTCCTCTCCCATAGCCTTGGAGCTGCTGTTGGCCATCAAATGCTCCTGACCCTCCCTCTCCTGGTAAGGCACAAAGGTGGAGAGCTTCGGTCCACTCTTGGAACTCTTGTTGCGGTTGGGTGAGGGCTGTCCGGGCATCCAGCAGGAATCTGAGTGGCCGTATTCTGTACACTCACGCGTACACTTCCCCGTCATGGCAACATCAGGTAGAGGCCTCAGATCTGCATGAAAAAAAGGGGAGGGAAAATTAATAATAACATTTTGTTGTTGTTTTTTTAAAGAAGATGGGCAGTATCTTTTAATGGTTCTTTTCACCATTACAGGCCACTTTATTATTGAATACTGCTCAAGGGTGTCTTTCTACAATCAGTTATTGCTTTCAGTATGGCTCAGCACAAACTGGAAAAGTCATTGATTCTTTATAAAGTTGTTCAAATAACAAACTAAACAAATATTACAGAACTTTAAATCTACTGCTGAAAAGCAAAAATGAGCTGAAGTGCAGTTTTTTAATAGACATTGCAACACTTTATTTATGAGGCATCTTCCCCATTCTGTAAAAACAAACAGCAAATAGAATATTGTGCTGGTCATCTAAAAGGTATGGATAACACAGCTGCATAAACAACTTCTCTGCCTTGTTCACTTTAACCAATCAGTGTAATGAATGCTAATCCTGACTGTAGTGTTGGTAAAGCTGGATGGCATCACAAAAAGAGAAAATAACTACTTGATCTGCAAAGGTCAAACTCTCAGTCTGGAAAATATAAAAGGGAAATCCGAGCCTAACCTTTCCTCTCAACTTGACATTAGATTAGTTTGATACTGTGGATGTGAAAGAGGGACAGACAGAATGGCAAGTTCTTAGGGGGAAACATTTTCCTAAATGTCTGCACTCTATGAAAAGCCTCTGATTGGAAGTGTCGAGTGCTTGTTGATTTTGTATCTGTGTTTTGAAGACTGGATTAGATATACTGGATTAGAAAATGTGTCAATTTTAAATCTAAGGCACTGTGTTTGTACGCAGTTTTTAGGAGTCAGTGAGAGATTCTCTGCAGAATTCTGGAACACATTGGCACAATGAAGTATGAAACTCATTGAGTTTATTTCCTTATACAAGCAGTTCTTACAGAATACACAGAATGTGCCTGTCATATTTCCCAACCAACAAGATTCCAATATTATCACCTTATTAGGCAGGAATGTTAACAGTCCTACGTAATATATCATATATACGATACATATCATATAATCTTGCAGAAATCTTTAATTTGTCATGCTTTCACAACACTGTAAAAAGTTATATCCAGAGATTATATATTATACAACAGTTAGTTCTGGTTGGATAAATTGGTTTTAGCATTTAACATATTTTCTGTTATGATCTTTTCATGACAAAAGATCTATGCAATACTTCTGCTGCTTATTCTTACTTCTCTCGTTTTTTGCTATCGCCTATGGAATAATATTTAGAGTTTAGGCTCTAACAGACCTGCAGAGATCTTTCTCTCTGGCACAAAGCACCTGAATCCCTCTCTCTCTCCTTTCATCATCTCAAGTTGCAGTTAACCTCAGGAGTGTCCCCTGCTGAGCCCAAAGTCTGGAGAGTTTGCCCTGCACCGCTGCCCCCGTCACCAATCACCCCCAATCTGGCTCTCCAGGACTTTTTCACACTAATTAGATTCTGCTGGTCCCTTGTCACCATAATAGAATGGAAATTCTTTCCAGATGAGTATGTGACATTTGGTGCTGTCGTCTAGAAAGTAAAGAAGGAAGATGTGTTAAGGCCGGTTCCACGCCCTGTCTCTGCTCATTGATGATGGAAGGCTGGATTTGCTTTACAACATTTTTGTCATACTGCTGTATTGCCCTTGGGGTGTGATAAGGATGGAAATATACATACAGGGTTCAAGCTGTTTTCAATGAATTCCATAACCAATTGTGCAGCTGTCAAAATGTCTGTGTGACTGTTTTATTGTAGGTGAGAATGGCTGTTTGACATGCAGGTGGATGATTTTCATATGAAAGAGTCATAATGATTTGATCAGAATGACACTAATGAATAAGGATAAGCTTTTTATGCATATTAGGGAATGGGAAAAAACCCAAACTATTATTCAGTAACCCACCTCACTAAACCCCTGCCTTAATTCAAAGGCCATTGTTTCTTATTCAGCTTATTTTAAACACTTTATGTATTAGAACACACACATGGTTTTAAATGAATGCAGAGGTCTATTATGTCTAATAAGGGGCCAGTAATTATAATATAATTTTTTTAAAATTCATAAAGATAAATAAATATAATATGAATTATATAATATTATATAAACATTAAATAATGTTTTTATTATACCATGTAGGAAGTGCAGTCATTGGAGGAGAATAGTTATTAACTCATTGCTGTTTACCCTAAGGCCCTCTAAGCAAATCCCTAATATATGCAGTTTCTTCACTTCATTCCATAATAGTCTCAGCCAATTGATTTCCAGCTGTGACTGTGCCTTAAAGCTGCCCAGGGGAGCCAACCACTCGGCCACAACACAATGGTTGCCCTGGGTGACAGGTGTGGAGGATAGCAGTGGGAAAACCAGCCTTTATTTGACAGTTAACACCAACACTCCATCTATCCCACAATCCCTTGTGTGTGAGAGCAGGCTGAACTTGGGCACGGATGGAAGCAGACAGGCAGGTTTGATGGAGAACTCTCACCTCAACCCTACACCTCCCCTCACTGCTACCTGTTTTGTTGTCATTCGAGCCAGCCTCCTCCCCCTCTGACCCCCATCAGCACGCAGGCAAACCTCGCTGAGTCTAATTAAACTTTGGCCAGATTATGACTTCATCTTGTCACTCTGTATTCGTGCTTAAACAACTTATTACTTTTAGGGAAATTAATTTAGCCAGCTATTAATTAATCGGCATGCTGCTGTTAAGAGGATAGAAGAGGATAGAAGGGCAAAAGAAATCATTTCCAGGAAAGTTTAATATGGAGTAACAGCCTGAAAAGGGGAAAAAAGGTGAAAAGGATCTTATTTGTTTTTCAGAGGAACTGAAAAACAAAATCCAATCCAATCCAGATTTACAGTAAACATGAAAACTGACTACATATTTCATTAATTCTTTATCATTATCAATTTATCATTCTTTTTCATCATGTTGCTTTATCATTAAAAAGAAATAATTCCTTAAAATTCCAGATTTAAAAGTTAGTTAGTGTACAATTTTCTTATATTATTATTTTTTACTTTCATTTACTTTTATAGTTCATGTTTACTTTTTCGCTGTTGTCTGGCATATGGAGAAACATAACCTGAGCTTGCCATACTGTATTCATATGCATATTTGATTTGTTATTTTGTTATCTAAATTCAGGCTTCAATTGTCTGTTTTGTAAATGTAATCTGTGTTACCATATAGTGCCTTAATCCAGTAAAAACTGTCACTTTCATATTTCAAGTGCTTTTTTAAAAGGCAAATCACACTAAGATAAAAAGAAATTCATTCTGTTCCCACTAGTCACACTGATTTACCTTAATAAACTAGAATTTAACATTTAACACAAAGGAAGACTGATCTAATACATATTTATTTGGGAATGTAATGACAGGGTCAGACATGAATCCTGCTCCATAATCAAACATTCCCACTAGCTGGTGGTTTGCCTGTGACATCAATGTTTTGAAGAGGGTTTAAATTTAGCCTTGTTCCTGTTTTGCCATTTTAGTGCATGATGCGCTACATGCCACCCTACCAGATAATAAGAGTTCATATTCCTAATATCAACTTATAAATAAATATCATAAATATCTAAATATCATAAATATTAAAATAAAGAATATTTGCATGAAGTAAAAATGTAGATAATATTGACGTAAGATTTAACACATCTACAACACGTCAAGTTCACTAATCATCACAGTGATTGGCTGATAATTTACCCATTTTTGATCAAAACTGTTATCCAATATGCATCTCAATATAACTAGTTTTTTTTATAGTCATTACTATTAAATCCTATGTACATAGTAGATGCATATAGTCCTGTGGATGCTTTGTGCAGCATTGTTTGTTAAAAATTCAAGGCTGCAAAATGCTGGCAGTCAGAATATACATCTTTTGAAAGCAGATCAAGTTGCCAAGCTCATACTTACAGTAAATAAATGCTGCTCTTATCATTTGACTGCAGGTGGATTGAGTGTTTTCAAACATTTATTTACACTCTTTTTTTAATAGATACGCTCCTTTTCACATTTAGTTTGTTTCTCCTTCACTCTCATTGGCACAGAGATACCGTTTGAATCTGCACGTGTGCGCTCTACGGTGTTTTCCACCAGAACTGTGAGTACATCTCTTTGCCAAAGCTTCACTTACAGGCTAAATGAGTTCTGAGCAGAGTCAGGGGCTGCTATCATTTGGACCATGTCCCATTGGCCTACATCTGTTAAACATGGAACTTATCTGATCCGCAAAATTCAATGTCCTCGCCCGCTGACCAGATTGGCCCCCCCAATTCTGCCAGCTGGGGGATGGGAGAGTGCAAGTTCTTTTAACAAGCCTCCACGCATTGGCACGCTGTGTTTCAGTATGCATCCGCTGTATAGAATCTTCTCCTGGCTTAGGAAGATAAGTGCATGGAGAAAGGCTGTAGCCCACAGCTAAATCAACTAGGGTAAGCTGCATAACATCTTCTACTCATGAATGTTTTAAAGTTAAGTTCATCTGTGCACAAGCGAATCATTGAAGATGAGCAGAGGCTGTAGTGTTAGATTGTGCTGAAGGCCTAAACAACTGTATGTGAAGAAGAAATGGCAGCACAAAAGACTTTCTGTAGACTCAAACAAGACAAAGTGGATAGATGAAAAAGAAGCTAAGAAACTAAACTCAGCTGATCAATGTTCCTACAGCATTTTTGAAAAGACAGACTTTGCGAGTCTTCATGAAAATTGCACAGAACTTACATCAGTGTTGCTTCAAGAATAGATGGGAATTGCCTTTGATTGGTTTTGCTCTGTCCTGAACACAGCTTGAGTGCATTTGTGGACTTAACTTTGCTTCAGAATCTTGATTTCAGCAAGAGTAAGACTTAATCATGGTGTGAGAACCCAGCTCACTGCAGTCAATGTGCGATTGGACAAGTCTAATGAAATTAACCAGCCCACTGACAAGTGCAACCATACTTTAGTACAAATTCTGAAGGTGTGATATGGATTGTAAGATTGGCCTGAGTTGATTTTTTGTAACGCCAGTTTCCATTGAACCATGCACTTGCAAATATTCATTGTGCCATGAAAAATGAATAACTGTAATTACAGCTTATGTCTAAATGACTTTTGACAGAGGGGGAGCGGAAAACAGCTACAAATATGAAAGTCTGCCATTAGCACCACTACCCACATGCTGTCTTTTTACGAATTTTTCTTTTTGGCTTAGACTAATGTGTGCAGAAACATCGTTTAACAGTGTATACCAAACAGATTGACACTGTTTAGTTGACTCAAGTGAAGTACACACACAAAGGTGACAAGCTGCAGTAAAATCTGCAAAGATGATAGAAAAGATAGAAAATTACCCCCGCAAATACTGTATCACAACATAAAAGAAACAGACTCACATGCAAATGCCATGCTGCACCAATTCATTATCATTTTTAATGATGAACAACTGAGGGACACAGAAAAAAGAGGGAAAGAAAAATTAATTTCCCCCCTTTTCTGTCTCTCTAGAAATCAGTAGAGAGAAACTATCACACTACAAAAGTGAATAAATGTATGGCGGGAGTGAGCTGCCCTCAGGCCGACAGTCTCTCAAGCTTTTAGGACCGAGAATCACATACTGTAAAGCGGACTTTTTGAGAACAGCAACTTCCTTTAATTTTGGAAAAAACAAGTTGACATACATACACACCAGGAGAGACATTCTTCTTTGTCTGCCATCATTACAGAATATTGACTTCTTAAACAGTGATATGTGTGGTTTGGAGTGATTTGCATAACAGAGAGAGAGAGAGAGAGAGGAGACTTGTTATCAAATAATAGAAAAATAGAAAAAAATCTGAACAAAACCATTGAACAAAACAGACTATTTTTGAAAGCTTTAATTGCATGATAATACAGGCCAGTTTGCATATGCAAAGAAAGGATTCAGATAGCAGACTTAAGTGTCGGTAGTTATGTTTGCAGATGCTTTTTATCTGTGGCTTTATACTTTAACAGAAGACACAGATGTGTCTGCAACACATTCTCTACATCACACAACCTCCTCACTGACACAATTTGAGTCTAACAAACAATGACAGATAAAAAAAGAGAAAGAGTTGGGAAACGTCAATCAGAAGTGTGGGAACTGTCTAAACAGTAAGTGTGTTTTAGAAAGCATATTAGCTTGACTCATTAATCTAAATTTGACTATGTGTTTATATGTTAATACACAAACAAACACACACACACACACACATACAGAAAGAAAGGTAAGTGGTGGTTAGTGGTCACTGTCATATTGCTGGGTGTGTTTTGGGGATGCTGTCTTTCTTTCTGTTTGCCAAGAGCCTCAGAGGTCAAAGGTCACACATGAGGTCAGAGCTGAGGTCACTCAGAATGACAAAATGTCAAGACACTGCTTCCCTGAGCCCTGGTGCCCTTGCAACAATGCAAAAACTGTGTGTGGGTTTGCAAAACAGTGCTGAAACCATGGGCAGCTTCGGCCGCACTTGAAAGGGGTGTTGGTGTGTGAATTTGTGATTAGATCACCAGAAGGGTGACGTGTTTGTGATACTGTTTGTGTTTGTGTGTGTAACCTGCATGCAAAACATATGGCTGTCGGACATGTTGTTTGAGAGAGACCATATGCTGGTTTTGGACATGATGAGCTTTTTCTGTAGCACAGCACACACTAAAGCACTCTCTTTACACACACACACACACACATATTTACTATTAGACGTTTACTATTATGCTGTATCAATAGAGTCAATGTATACCCCTCCTTCACAAAGAAGACTCAGCTACTCTTATCTAAGCAGGTCAGTGATCCGCAGGCTGTGATATAATATACATTCACCTTATATTGATGTGCAGCATCCTCCTCTCTCAAAAAGTGTTTGATAACCTTTAGCAAAATTACCATGGTAACTATGGTTACTGCTAAAATATAATAGCTGCTGCAGTTGCTACAGTAGACCACACTTTCTTCACTCCACGCAAATCCGATTAGGCTTTGAAATCTGATTTTGGAATAAGTCAGTGGAATCACACTGTCAATTTGCAAGTGGTTTATTCAGGAAGTGTATTCAATATCCGGTGCATCTAGATCAGTTGCTATAGTACTGATGTCATTAGCACAATGCTAAGAGATTTTCACATGCAACAACTGAGATTGGCTGTCATTGTGTAAGGGCGGAAAACTGGAAATTTAGCTTGGGTCTATCATGACATTGTAAGGTGCATGAATGAAATCATGAATGCATGAATGAACTTCATACTAGTGCATGGCATATGATGGCTCAAAATATGCTTTTATATAGTTATTTAAGAAAAATTTAGTAAGAAACAAACATATTTAAACCCAGACAATATTGCACACTTTGTATAATGCTACATACCCAATATGTCCCAAATGATGGAAAAACAACTTAAAACCCGGTCTGACCGCACAGACTAAGACACATCCAAAAAAATCAGATTTTAATTGGTTTTCAAACCACATATTGATGTGGTTTGCATTGGGTTACGGAAACTTCAGATTTTATGTTCTTTTGTGGTTCTGACTACAAAAAAAAAAATGGATTTGGTTAGATATGTCAAAATTAGATTTTTGTGGCCTGCCTGAACAAGACCTAACAAATTATACCTTAGCAGAAGTCAAAACTATATGATACAGTGAAACAATGATACAACAATGTGCATATTAGATACACAAAGAGACAGAAACATAAACTGGGGCAACCTAAGAACTGTAGCAACAACACCAAGATGTTAGAAAAGGCAATTAAGAAGTGTGAAGTGTGAGAAAATAAA
Organism: Yasuhikotakia modesta; assembly: GCA_036877545.1. Classification (NCBI taxonomy): domain Eukaryota; kingdom Metazoa; phylum Chordata; class Actinopteri; order Cypriniformes; family Botiidae; genus Yasuhikotakia; species Yasuhikotakia modesta. Next base: position 116,970 of record JBAJNP010000080.1, on the reverse strand, counting down.
AACCTAAAACTAAAACCTGGACATGGTGAAAACGCTTGGTAGGAGTTGTTTTCTCATTAATTTCAGCATCAGAAAGCTAAACTGGGTTTCTTTGTTCTGTTGCTGTGTTGTTGCAGTAGTGTATTAAAACAGTTGGTTTCCCATCTTGGCATTTTCTGCCTATAAGAGTGCAGTCATGTGGATATGTTTTGACCTTTATGAATGTTTCTTGCTCTCATTGGGACACATTCAGTTTTTTTCTGGAATATTGTTTTGTTTGCTGCATTGTTGTGTGATGTCTGTGTTGCTGTCCTGTTCTTGTTCTAATTTTTTCTGTCTCTTCTTCACTCTCTATTGTACTGTAGCATCATTTCATGCTCCAAATTCCAAATTTACCATCATTATCTGAGAAAATGGGAAGACAAAAAAACAGCGTCTGTTTCATTTAGATTTTTTTCCCTTCTCAACACCGAAGATGAAAACAGAACAGAGTTACGCATTTGATCTTTGTGGTGATTATTGGCTTAAAAACTTCAGGAGCTGGAGATAAGTTAGAACTACCATCATTCACATACTGTTCACGTAGTTAAATAACTTGCTGTATTTAACAGAGTTAATACAAGCTAAATCTAATAATGCCTTGGGCAAGAATCTCTCAAGTTAAATTCCCTGTGTTTTTTTTATATCTTGTCTGGAGCTGAAACAAGATAACAAGAAAAAAATACTATTTTTTCTATAAAAAAGATATTTCCAAAAGACATCATAGCTTTTTTAAAGAGAGGAAAAATTGGATTGAAACCTTATGTAAAAACTGAACTGAAACTACATATTATCTTAAATGCCTGATTTATTGTTTTTCAATAAATTGTTCTTTCTCCTCTACCCTTTCTCATAGAGGAACATTAGTTATAAATCATAGTTCAATACAATATACCTATATTTTTTGCTTTCTTAGAGCTAGAACAGAGCAATTGGGTGGTTGGTAAGAGAGACTATAGATTTGTGTCATTACATTATTGCTCTGGGTTTAACCCCATGCTGCTCTACAATATAATCCGAAATAGCGAAACAGATTACAGTTTAGTTAAGACAAGCTTTATCTATTATACCCATTACTCTTCATAGCCCTTTAGAGTTTACAGATATAAATGTAACCTCACAACAATTAATTATTCAGATTTATATTAAAGTGATCATTTACAGCCACCTCCAAAAAAGTAATAATTGATGTACAATCTAACCTCCTATAAAAAATAACTATAACCTAGCAGGCACGTGTAAAAAAACAATCCAGTAAAAATGCCTGCTAAAAAAATTCTAGTATTCAGACGCCCACTTCAGCACACAGAATATGGAACCAAGTGTTTTCTTCAAAGGAAGACAGTTAAAAATGAGCCTACAGTCAGGGCACAGGCCCAGAGAAGCCCCTTATGCATCATATCTCTTCCTAGGAATTGCATTCCTCTGTACTCCTTTTTATTCTCCTTCACCAACAGAAAGATAATTGAAGGCTTTCAATATTTAGGGTAAAATATAAGAACTATGTGTGTGCTGCCAAGCTTGTTTGATTCATTATTAAACACAATCCATTTTTTCTGTCACTAATAGTGTACAAAGCTCTGAGCTTTAATTCCCTTGCATTGCAGATTAGAAGTTGAAAAACAACAAAAGAGAGTGAGAGGAAGAATGAAAGAGAGGGCCATTATAACTCCCTCTGTAAAAGGTTCCTGTTGCTCAGCTGACAGGAATGAGGGCTCAGCTCACAGGGAACATTATTAGAACTTTGGCTAACAAAGTTCTCTCAAGGTTATTAAAACAATTAAATAAATTTAAAAAAAATTTTATTAAAATTGAGAAAATTGTTTGAATAGCATTCTCATAATCAAGCAATACTTTTAGTACAACGGAAAACTTGATTTTTAAATGTTCCACTTTAAAATAGTATTTTTAATATTTTTGTTACTAATGGAAACATTTGGGAAACATTCTTATAATCTAAAATTGTTTCCTGGGGAGCTACTGTTTGCTCTTGCAAGACTCGCAATGCTAATCCAAATGCTATTGTCAGGCCTTTTTCATATTCAACATTTGAATAATGAAACTTAACATCACACTCATTCCTTTCCTTTTGCTTTGCTAACAAACAGCTTATTATCAACAGAAGATGTGCCATCTGTTTTTACTCTCTTCTTGTACCAATTCTTACTGTGTCCCCCTCACTGTTGTTTATTTAAGTGGCTCCATTCTCTAACCACACCTCATACACTCCATTAACCCATCATCTCTCACAATAACAAAAAACTCCTTCCCCCATTATAAATTAAACATTATCCTTTGCAATTTCTGTACTTTATTTTCCCCTTCTAAATCTATGAAAGTCTTGCCACAAACATGTTTGTGGGCTCTAAGCATGATGCCCTTTGGCTTTCACTGACACGCCATTGAAGACAAGATGGTATTATGCAGGATTCCCTTAGCTTGGCTTTGAGGTTTTTCCAAATAGGGATAAAAATGTAAGAGGGATGCATGAAAAAAGGGCATGTGATTTAACAACTTTCTCTCTGGACTTGTTGGTTTCAAAGTGCTTTTGGTAGAGTCAGAAATCTGATACACATGCCCCTGCAAAGCCATGGAGAGTTGCTAACAAGCAAATTGTACACAAACACAAAGTCTTAGACACTCTATTTGCAACATTGCACCTGGCCAAGTGAGACTTTACCTGCTAGTTGCGTAACAGGAAAAAACAAATATAAATAAATGCTTCTTCTGTGCCGGCTGTCCACTGCTTTAGAAACCCTAAGAAAAAAGCTATGTTTTAAATGGAAATTAATTCCTTTCTCTTCTTGAAAAAAGCCCTAAAGTCAAATGCAGTGGCTCGGTTCCCTGCTGATAAAGGCCAGAATGAGCATAAGTATGCTTTTTTAAGACCTTAAAGGGGATATATGGAAAACATGGAAAACAGTATTCAGCCCTGACAGTGCTGAACTAATGGTAGTTTGAAGAGCCACATTCCTAGCCAATAAAAAGAGGTCACTGTCATATAAAACTCTTAAAGGTACAGTAACAAAGCATGCTGTCATGCTATATGGGGTAAACTGTCAAAATCTGAAGAGCCTGTTACAGCCATTTTATGAAAGTTTTCAACAAAAAATGATCTAAAAAATGCTACAGACATATTGCACCAAGTGACTTTAATGCAAAAACATTTATTCTGAAAACAGTTAAACCTTGTGCTTAAATTTCCATATGTTATTTAATAAGATGTTTGGCTTAAAACCCCAGAGATACTGAGGTAAATTCTAGTGACAACTAACCCCTGTGGCCCTTGAAGGACATGCCAGCATGTCAATGGTGTGTGCGAACTCATGGTTGTGTGTGTCTGTTTGTCCATGAGTGTATGTGAGAACTTTGAAGGCCAGTGTGTGGATGTGACCGCTGTGCTGCTAATTAACCAGGACAATACTTCTACTGACAGCACACTGTGAGTTCTCTCCACAATACACATCTTTACACACCTAACACACACACACTCGCTGCGGGAACCTCACCCACAGAGAGATACACCACAGAGGAGCAAAGTGTCCCCTGATAGCACTGCTAGAACTCATACACACTCACACACACAAATGCACACCCTGACTTCAAAGGGTAACAATTTCAAGACCAAAGCTTGAAAACACATGTGTAGAGTCATTTTAGTCTCTAAATTTACTGATAACTCAATAAAAAGCACAGATCCTACATGAATTAAAAAGCAAACTGAGATTATGTCTTTTAGCTGTAAGTCCATCAATACGCTAGTCAACTATTATTACAAGTCAAAGACCAAATACATTGAAAACATGACTGCTATTGGGTGTATACAACATTTTTGGTCAAATAAAACATTGCTCGGTGATGTGTTACAGACTAAAGGCTAGTGGTTATTTTTAAAAGGACAAGCCCTTTTCACTGAAAATTGCATTAGTCAGACCAATTGTAATGTTTTATTAAGGTAAAGATTTCTGCTTGTGACCTGTATGAATTACATACTGGTGTTTGACATAAAATACAGGTCTTTGTTCCAGCACTCTTAGGCAGAAGGAGAACTATTTTCAGCTGAAATTGAATTTGTTCTGTGACATTTCAAAATGAGACTTTGGTGTACCAATGCTGAACAGAGACAGGAATTTAAAGGTGTCTGGTGACTGGTGTTTGAGGGGGCTTTTCTTCATGAGAGTGTGTTCACGTCTTCTATGCTCTAGAATAACAAGTGCCCCCGGGTATGAGTGGCACTCTCATGCCAGTTTAGGCCATGCCAGGGCAGAGCGACCTAACTGGGGCAGAAACACATTCGCCCCGTGGCTCACCAAAAACCTCATCCCAAGATAACACACCCACACAGAAAACACACATGAGTGCACACAAAAACCTCCACACTCATCCAAAAGCACCAGGGGTGTAAAAAATCTAAAGATTGTGAGTGAGTGAGTGAGTGAGTGAGTGTGTGTGTTTGTATGTTTGCATGTGTGGTTGTGCTTAAACCAAGGCAATCAAAAATACCTGGAAAAAATGTCAGCATTTAGCATTTCCATTCACCTCTATTACATTTTATCTGCTGGGCAAAAAAAACTTTCCAGATCCACATTTTCATATTTTTAGCCAATCAGAATGATTGGTGGCTGATTGGCTGAGGGCATCACAACATTGTCTCAGTTTCTTTACTGCCACTTTTAAAAACATTATTTTAAAACCATACAACATCTTTCAGTAGGGGCAAATTTGACAATGCTAACCAGCCAAACCTTTACCCCTTGATCTAAATGCAAATTTTGGGGTCAAAACATCCTGGATTGTTAACAGCACTACAATAATGCTAAGCACTACCATCACCGGTGTGAGCTGCCCCCGATGTAGCTTAGTAATAGTCTCTGCTCTGACCCACATGAGGCTAGAACAACATAACACAGAGGAGAGACAAACAACAGCTAATCCTCTGTGCACACAACAGCACTGCATTGGAGCCCATTAATAAGAGAGGATTAGCTACTGCTAATGTTAATGAGCATCCTTACCACAGGAGCATGTTTTCTTGATATCTGGTTATCTGCCCCTCTCACTCAACCTGTACTCCACAAGATGCTTTTTCACCCACTGCTGTAAATCAAACTATGGTGAAAAGAAGTCTTTTTCAAACCAAAAACTAAAGGGAGAGCAGTGGGTGATGTTTCGCTGTAAGAAGACCAAAATAATAATGTGGACAAGCAAAGTCAAACAAAGCAAAGAGTTTTGATAATTTTAGAGGTGGGGTGTCCTGGAAATCTGATAATCTTGGAGCTGAATTCTGAAGGGAAGTGGAGTGCCTGTTTGACTTCATAGCCAGCAAAGTGCATATCTGAGTTTCACTTAAAAAAAAGTGGCATAGAGTTGGAGGACATAAGGGTGGGAAGGTGAGGACAAAATTCAGTTTGCAGCAAAAGGTAACTTGACTGAACTGACCGCAATTAAATTTGTTTTTTTTTTCCCACAATTTTGTAGACAACATCTTTTTTAAAAAAATAAATAAATAAGGCCACATTCACAGCCACATTCAAATATATTTTTCTTTGAATTTAAGGTGGCTATTCTGAACTGGAACAGACGTTCCATAGAATATGAAATTTATAATCAAAAACAGCATGGTATATGCAAAAATACTGTGAGGTAAGATAACAACACTTCACCATAGTTATGTTTTGTAAGGGAAATTTGCATATGTGACAGGAAGGACAGAGGGAGAGGTAGTAGGTAATTTGGAAAACAGTAAGACTGGAGGTGAAAAGACTGGATTATGCTGTGAGCTGGCGCTGTCAGGCTTGGCTAGGCTGGCACAGGAGCGCACTATAATAAGCACCCTCTGTTTGCCCAGCGTTATGCCAGTGCGAGTGGTCAGGCCAAAACCGACCCACAAAACACTAAAGACCTTACTAATGGGATTCTCTATACGGTGACGCCTGCCCTCAGCCAGCTCAAACAGGGTACGGGATACAGTCGCATGGACACCCTGGGGGGACATATAGACCTGACAATAGTGTAGCTATGTTCAAACGGAGTAGCTGAAAGTAGAACGCATCTATGCTGGAGGTGTTATAAACACACTGCGTGTGTGTGTTTGTATGTGCTGATTGATTGTATGGTATCAAGTAAATGCCCTGTTTAGCCAAACGCTACCTCACACCATCTGTCTAAGTGCAGGAACAGTCTGTTCATTTAAAAACAGCCCTTAAGACAAGCATACAAATAGAGACACACAAAACTGCAAAACTTGTGGCATGTCATTTATACTACCTAGCGGAAGGGGCAGGGCCAATACATATTAAAGCTAGAGGCAATCACGTTAAACAGTGAGTACTTCAGTATAGTATAAAAACCCTTAGGTTATCCATTTGTGGTGACACTACTGTTCCAAAATTCATACATTGCGCTCCATTGGAGACACAACTTTAATGTTCAGTCAAGCCTGCTTATTCAGACAGAATGTGTTCCACTGGCTGCGTATGCATGTCTCTTGCCACAGGGCAGCAGGTGGCACGTCAAACGGGAATTTAGAGGCATGAGTCAAGCTCTACTGCCCTGTTTGTCTGCTTACAGTGCAGGTTGATTGAACATCTTTCTAGAACATCTGATCTATTTCTTTAACATCGTTCAGTACAAAACACACACATTTCTTCCGGCAAAGTTAAAACCGATTAGGGCTGCAGGGCATGGGGGAACAGGATGCCGTTGTTTTCTTGTTAAGATGACAAATGTATTATACACATTTCTTCTGAAGGAACGAGAAGCTTAGATTGGGTCCATATTAGCATCATTTTTGGATGAGCTGTACCTCTGGTGGACAATGTTGTTTATCATGGTGTTAATTAGGCCTGCAATTTATGATTTAATTAAATTCTGTGGTGCCTTCAATTTAAAATGTCTTCACTCTCTCAACCAGCTATCAGACATCACTACTGTCTCTGGTTGCACACACACAAACATATGTACACAATGCATACACACCTTTGTGTGTGAGGTGTGAGTGGAAAAACAAAAAAAAATTCCTTCATCCTGTCATCAAGCTCTTCTACTGAAGCCCGAATTAGAATGTGCAAATACAGTTGCAGTTTTATTGGGAAGTGATTTGTGACTACTACACCCACTCACACTATTTTTCTTGACTGGTGCAAGACTTTCTACTGACTGTTTTTATATTGATGTCAATGTCAATGATGTTTTGAACTCTGCATGTTTATATTTTCAGTATGATATTGTTTAGCATGTTTATTAGGCTGTTTTTGTGATGGGGGCTGCTGGCTGCCCGCAACCCCACAATGTACAAACATTTGGTTGTTGTTGTCACAATGAAGTCGAAACATTTTATCTGACTTTATCCTCCACTTCTTATAATGATCCTCTCAATATTGTTTTGGGCCTTAAATGCCACTCAGATAGCAGGTTAACTGTGACAATAGCGCTGTCACATTCTCTCTCTTGTTGACCACCTTGGGTTCTGATATGCAAATGTTTGAAGTGCTGTACCTTTGTTGCAGCTGTCCTTCTTTGAGAAAGTAAATAAGATATTTTTGACTTACGAAGGAATAAAAAATACAAGGGCTACAAACCTCAAAAACAAATATGTTGTTTCTCTAAATAACAATTCATATGTTTTTGTGCTTTTCACTGTGGTTGTCAGATCTTAATGCATGTTATTTAATCCCAGTGGCACTATAAAAAGAAATGCTTATTAAAAACCCAATTCATTATACTGTTGACATATTATGTACTATAATATTTACCATGTTGTTTTTGTTGTTGTTGTAATACCATGTCTTATTTATGCGTGACAAAACACCCACATCATTATCTATGGTATTCTCTGAAGTACCCTGCAACACCCACAGCAGATCATTATGGTAATCATTTAGTAACATGACATGTATACCACAGTATAACTGTGAGGACATTACCATCTAATGTCCTCACAGTCCTTTTTGAAGTGAAATGCTCACTGCTGATTCAAGAACAGCTACAGTCATCCAGTAAAACTACAGACACAGCAACCAGGATGTTGATAAGTCCATTTATTGTACTAAAAATGGCTGATTACAAAGTACATTCACATGAACAGCACTTTCTGCTAGACTGTCTGCATAGCTGACAGAATCTCTATCACTGGCTTAATGTAAGTAAATGACCCATGACATTAATCTAGCCTCCCCGTCTACTGTATTTGTAATCACTGTCTCAGACACACAGAGAAGACAAATTCCATATGTGATTATTAAATATGTCTTCACATTACAGACATACTGTCAGGTAAATGTGCCATATATTTATATATATTTGATAAATATCATTCAATATCAGCTAGATACATATATACACGCTCCTCGAGAAGAGACGCAGGAACATCAGTGTCTACAATATTCACATCAACAATTCCTCTGTTCTAAAGCAAACGTGTATTTGGTGTCTGTGGTACACTGTGGTCCAGTCATTGACTGGTGTGAGGCAAAGAGGTCAATGCTTTCAGAGTTAAGGAGAGAGTGAAAGAGAGAGAGAGTGGGGCAGGAAATGGAGTCTGTTATGTTACAGTCACCCAATCTAATTAACAAACGCGACTGGCTGAAACTCTATGGCCCTGAGCTCCATTGGGTTTGTGAGCACACACTTCTGCAGAGGCCAAAACCGATATAATGGTCTCATCTAAGCATAATTTTCACTCTCGCTTCTTTTCACTTAGAGTCTTTTGGAGGGGATACAAGAATAAAAAAGTGTAAAGTGTTGATTTCATTCAGGCTGCAATGCAGTCTTTCCTCATCTATATAAAAACATTTATTCCTTTTAATGGAATGAGAGGAGTATGGCTGAGTTATGGAAGAAAAATACTGCCACTGTATTTGATAAGAGGTCAGAGTGCATTACAGAGGAGCTATTAAATAGTCTGAGGGGATTTTCTTTTAAATAAAATTGAATAGGGCTGTTTGTGGTGGAGAGAGGGAGACAAAGAGAAAGGAATATAGGAGAGGGCAGACATGAATGGAGAGTGTGTTTAAAGAGACAGAAGGGCAGAGGAAACACATACCTACCAAACCCTGGATGATTACAATATAAGACTCCAATTGGGTTAAAAAGGGACAGGAGAAGATGGGAAGGTATTGGTCCATACAAAAGTGTTCATAGCAATAGGAAGAAACACACAGTTGAGGAGAGGCAAAAATGAAGAGATCACAAATCCATTAGTTAGAGTAGATCCAACTCCAACAGTGTCCTTAGGTGAGAGATATCCCATCCCAAAAAGCTGCGGAAAAATAAAAATGTCAGGGTGGGTTGACAAACATCAGCAAATAGACGCCCACGTCCATTGAGAAGACAATTTTCAGTCTGCTTTTCCTCTCCCAAGTTTGTCCATTTGGTTTTCTCATTGCTCATGTGCGACAAAAAGGTAGTTACATATATTTCAGAGCTGAGGAGATATGTGTTATCAAATCTTTGACAAGAGCCAAGCTCTGTCCTACTTCAGCAGAGCAAAAAGAAAAAAGTATGCTTAGGAGAAAAGCATTTTGGAAAAAGAAGAACGTTTAAGGCAGTCTTTTTTGGTTGGCCCCCTTCTCTTGGTCAACGCCCGCTACAGCACCTACAAGAGGATAAATACGACTTACTACTCACGTACTGGAACGCAATACATTCCATGCAAATTATCTCTTTGAAAAAGTAAATAGTGATTAATAGTGCAATCAAAGGATTAGTTGACACCAAAGCCTCACTTATGCTCATGTTCTTCCAAACGAAAATGACTTTCTTTGTTTCGTGTTGCACAAAAGGAGACATTTTAAAGAATTATACTGGTTGCTCTTTTAAATAAAAAATTGGGAACTAACACTTTAGAGCATAGAAAATGATGCAAAGCCCCATGAAAATGTTATAAAAGTGGTTTATATGACTTGTGTACTATTTTCAAGCTGCGTGAGAGGAACAGACTGAAATTTATATCATTTTTCATGGAGTACAAAAAATCTTACATTGCACCATATAATGAAAGAAATTCTTTGTAAGTGCATGGAAAAGAGCAACCAGCAAACTTCTTTAAAAACCCCCCATTGTGATCCATAGCTAAAATAAAGCCATACAGGTTTGGAACAACATGAGTAAATGAGAGAATTTTTGATAAAACTAGTCCTTTGATAGATATCTTTGGACGGATACTGTATGTGTGAACAGCATAAGAGCAGGGGGCGCAAGACCAAAAACCTGCAAAATTTGGAATTAGAACTTGAACCATTATTATGGCTTTTCATTTAATTAAGTTTATTGCATACATTTAATTGATGTAAACATTTTGCAACAGTTCCCTTTTTAACTTTATTTTCAGTTTCTCAACTAGTCATTTGTTTTAAATGATACACAGAGTATGTTTAAAACTTAAACAATATACAATGTTTTGCAAAGTTAATTCAGAGATTGATTTAAACAAACATGCCCCCCTCAGACCGCACTTATACAGCTCTGCACAGATGGTTGTGTGGTTGTCTGTTCTCTCTCTTGTGCTGTTGTCCATAATAATATACAGCACCCTAGCACAAACAAAAAGTCCCCAAAAGTTTCCATGCAGTCCCAGTTACCATTGCCAAGATATTCTGTTCTGTGTCTTGTTGCGATACACCTGTTGTTACATAAAATAGAGCAAGAGCGACTACAATATTTTTCCACTACACTTCCTGCTGGTCCACACTGCTTTTACAGCCAATAACTGATCCAGAGGTCTCTCACAATGTTAGGACACAGGCTCTGCTCGCAGTAGGCGCAGCTTGCCTACCGGGCGCAGATCAGCAGGAGAAATGCAACTGACATTTCATCTCATCAGTAGGCAATGAGGCTCTTCACGGTAACAGTTTCAGCCACTGCTTCACTGTACCCACTGACACAAACACCAGCTGCTGCAATCTGTCCAGAGACCAGCACTCGCCTTACGGATTCCGTGTGTCACTAATACAGACACAGACTTTTTATCACTGCATTAAATGCAACGCACTACCTTTGTATTCAGGGCTTCTTGCTGCTGAGCCATCGTTTCTGACACGCAGGTGTAAGGTGTGGAAATTGTGTGTATAAACTATGAGTCATTTTCATAAGACTCATGTGATGTATTTAGGCTTATTTTAAGGGTTTATTTTAAGTGAAGTGTGCTATTTTTGCACCACCAGTGGCAATAAAATTTCAAAATGGTTTTCTAAGGACTCCACCTGCCTGCCACTGCAACAAACCCACACCATTGTTTAAGCCTTGCTGTACTGGTAAAACAAACAAAACAATATTTTTTGATCCACCCACAGTGTTTTAGTTTATTTACAGTTGTGTATTCAATTTAGCATATGACACATTTAACATAAAAACACTATTATTTTATGTGGACAGTACCACTAGCTTGACACAGAAATTAAGGCCTTTTGACAGGCTTTAAATCAACAATGATGACAACTATGAATTTGAGGATGAAGGCACAGAATTTGGTCACAATGCTCTCCCACAGACTGGGTTCAATATCACATCTCCCACACGAGTACCACAACTCAGTGTGTCTAACTGCCAAGCCACAGCACAGGCATCAAATTACACCACTGTAATGCACAGACAAAGGCTTAAGGACATGTTATAAGACAGCATTTGTATTGTGAAACCATAATTTCATTATAATGGAGACACATGCTTCACAGCAAAGCGTGCCCATGTATACACCCACTCAGTGGTTTATGACTTCAGGTGCGCCCACCGTGGCTTTTAGTGGCCTTGCTCAAGCTGTTTTCTCAGATCTAATCACTGAGACAAGAGCCCCCCCAATCGTGGTCCTCACCTCTGCTACCTCGACATCTGTCGGAGTGTGTGTATGCAGGCCTGTGAGTGTGTCGGGCAGCATCTGGGACTAATGAGGCTCAGTCTGTCACTGCACCCGTTTAGCACCTTTCCCACAAGCACCTGCGTCAGAGGTTACATCCTGAAGTGAAGCGCTATTGCTGTTTGTGCCACAGGAGTCCCCTGTCTCCTCCAATCCCTCGCCACCTTTCTCTATATTTTCATCCAGCCTTTCTCACCTCAAAATGAGCTATGATTCTGCAAATGGAGGACCTGAGAGTGATCACAGCTGCACGGGTCTAAACACCAAGCATCACAGTGTTTACTGTAATCAGACTGACGACTGTTGTATTATCCAGAAATCTAGCATTCTAGCATAGTAGTAATATGACTTTTCTGATAATCATTGTTATGATTATTATTTTTGTTATTTTATGATCAGAACAATGGGGTTATAGAAAATGACAGGGAGAGCAACAGAGTGCCTAACAAAGTTACCAGCCAACTGGCAAGTTTGATCTATTTGCCAAAGCCAATTTTTACTCACATTTGACACTTAGCAGGTGTTAATTCTAGACCTTGGCAACATCACGCACCTCAGTTTACCCCTAGTTAGAGCACTTTCTATACAAGCTAAGCCAGGGTTTGTGTAATAAATTACACAATTAGCCATCTTAATGAATACACTGTTCTAAACAAATAAAAAGAATGAATTAAAATTAGTAACCCTCAAAAGCCCCAAAATCAAGGAAAATAAGAGGCCCCCAACCTTTTGACTGCATCCTGATTAACAATGGCAACACATGGAGACAATCAACAGAGCATTCGTACAAAAATTAAACCTTTAACCAGCAAAAGACAGTAAAAAGTGTGCCGTACCACATCCAGATGGCCACAGTGAGTGGGAGTGTGACTTCTGTCAGCCTGAGCGAGATGCATCTCTCTGTTGTTAGCGCTTTAAATAATTGTGCTGAGGCTAGTGGTTATTTGCATAAACACCATTTAAACATAGCTCAAGAGCTCTAATCCCACACCAAACAGTGTGAAAAAGAGAGATAGAGAATAAATTGAGAGGGGGAGAAAGAGTAAGCGAGAGAAAGAGAGCAAGCGAACGAGATGGCTGTATGATTTGCTTACTATCTGTTAAGCATATTGAAAATATAGCAAAGAACATAAAGAAATAAATTCCCTCTCAAGCATAGACAACAAACAACCAATAAGTCCGTCTGAACCCAAGAAATGCGACTAAGCTGTCTGTCAAAAACCGCAATAATGACAATTTGGAATACGAGGTCGACTTTCATTCTGGCTTTCACATCTGTCTTTCAGGAAGAAGATAAATGCTTCACTATAGTCTGTCCAACAAATTTGATGATATTCAGACTGACGCTTTATTGTTTGTTGATGTCTTTATTTATCTATTTCACAATTCATCTCTTTCCTTACAGCCATTATTCACATCGTCCAACAATAATTGAGGCGCTCATCAGACAGCTGTAAATTAAACTGTCCCAGTTAAACTATATGACAACAAAGTGTCGGCCTCACAACATCTCTATATTCTTCACTTTATTGCAATAGCTGAATGACTAACTGTGATGTATGACTACAAAAGCATCATAACAACATTGAACAGATTTATAGACTAAGTCTACAGATGCTCTACTGTCTGTAAAATGAACCGCAATGGATAGTTAACTGTGGCATGACACCATTTGCTTTGGTGGCCTTGAAACGATTCAGACAGGTGCTTAGCAAAGAAACTGTGAACACTGACAAAATACTGAAGGTCCCTCTTTTGTCCAGACATACAGCTAAATCTTTATTGCTTAGAAGAGTCTTTTCCACACTGTGGAAACATAAGGCTTTGTGAGAAACATGTAGAGGGCAGTACAGGAAGTTTGAGGGTCGCCCGCACAGGGAGACAACTCAGCATGGTTGCACGTTACGTGTGCCACAGCCTCAGCATGGGACATTTAAGCGCTTGGGGGGAACCCGGTACCAGTGGGAGAGTGTAACAGTATATGTGTGTGTGTCAGTACTAATATGTGTGTGGCTAAGCTTGTCTGCCAGAACCCAGAGAGGGTGTCTGAGAGAGGGGAGGCACCCATTGCACCACACAGGGCACAGCAGCTGTTGGGACGACCTGTCTGTCAGTCATGCTTGGCTTTTTCTCTTTGACCAAATGCAGCATGTAAGGCTGATTATTACTATTTTTTATACTGCATTAATGATTTTTTTGGCACCAGTAATGTTTTATAAAAACACTGGCACCATTAATGTTTTATAAAAGGTTAGTGTACTGGTTATTAAATGACAAGTGTGATAGTAAAGACGGACATGCTTAAGATGGGACATTATTTTTTGATGTGAACAATTGACTCATTACTAAAAAAAATCAAACCTCACAAAATAATGAAAATCTTAATTGCATGTGTTTAATTTATGATGCATAAAATGCTAGGAAGTTATTAACAGAACAAGGCCATTTCATTTCAAAAACATGACTTCTATCACAGTATACTATTACATGCAATACATCATTTGATGATGTGATGGAAATTACACTATGGTGGCAATTATTTTTTTAAGTCCCTAGGGCTGAAAGTACCCACAGTTGAAGAAATACCCTAATATGACTAAAATCCTCTTAAAGTACAATAAAATCTTACTGCAGCATCATAGGGCTGATATGAAATACAGAGTGGCGTTTGGGCCTGTTTGAGATTGCGCACCAATACTTCACCCATGAGCGCTCGGCTGTAACAGCCATAATGTCAGAGGATCCTTCCAGCACAGAGACAAAAGCACAGGGAGTGACTGTTTAGAGTTCCAGATGGCACAGACAAAGGAAGGGGGAAATCTGTAACTGTCGAAGCGTCGGATCTGAAAGAGACGTGTCTGACTTCTTAGACTTCACAGACCGCTGGAGTGCTTCATAGTTTTTTTTCCTCTTTTACATTCCTTCTGCACTTCTCGCCTTAGATTTTTCATATGACAGGTTTCTCATCATATATAATAAAGGCAAGGTTGCATATTTGTGTGGCCAATTTAGTCTCCATGCCAACGTATAACTATCTATCTTCTTAGCTAGCACGGGGCCTCTTCATCTCCCGTTTTTTCTTTGTACCTCTCTCTTATCTTCTCATCATCCGTTAAACTTCATTTCTTTAGATTAAGTGTTGATGGGATGGGTGTTTAAATCCTGGTTGTTTCCTGCATATAGGTGTTTATAAACACTAAATCTTACTATATTAAAAAATACCTAATTCTGATTAGTCAATTGTAGCAACCTGTATCAAATTAGAAAAATATATATTTTTATACTTGACATATTAATCTGAACAGGCATTTCTTATTTTAAGTACTATAGTTCATAAGAAAAATTATAGGTTCTTAATAGTTAGGGAAACCAAATAACTATTCACATTAATAAGGTTTAATTTCTGTGCATATTTACAGTTCTTTTCTGTCCTTTTTTTTTTACCAAATTTACCTGACCCTAAATTACCAAAATGAAAATAATGCTTAAATGTAAAAATGCTTCATAGACTTTTAAGAATACATTATAAAATACTGCTTTTTTTAGTATAATGAAAACATGAATCAACATCCACTCCCATTGATTTTCAATATTAAAAGCCCTTATTGAAAGGGCTACATCCTAAAAATATCCCAGCACATATCAACACAAACCGTTTTGTTTTGTGTAAAAACAAAATGTTCAAAACAAAAGGGTTTTTATGATTGCACAAATGGCCGGGTAGATGCAAAGTGACTTTCCTTCCTGTGACTGATTTCTAATAGACAGACCTGGGTCTTTTAAAAAACACATTCTTTGATCATGAGAGAAGAGAAAAAAGAGAATGAGAAGCAGTTAATTGGCTTGTTTAGGGAGTTAAAATCCATGTCTTTTACGTGAACTATCGTGGGTCATTAAACTGACATGCTCCGGTAACAGCCTCTCGTTCTGTTGCCTCTGGTTAAAACAGATGTTTACAGTGAAGACCGCTGTCAGATACAGAGTACACACCTGGTTAGACCTCAATTACATCTTGAAAGCTTTGATCTATTTATTTATTTATTTTTCATTTCCTATGGTTAGGCCTAGTAAATTGGTTAAATGATGCGTAATGGAACTGTTAGAGTGAGGGAACGGTTGTTTTTTTTGTCAGCTATTTTTAAAATAAATCAATGTGGCAAACTCGGTTTTTCAGCAGTGAGCCGTGCAGATATAAACTGTGTTTTTTGCAGTGAGAAGTATCTCTCTTGACTACCACTAGCTCTGATAGGCTCAATTCCTCCAGATGAGTGGACGGGCTTCAGTGACAGTAACTGACCCGTGATGTGTATTTACTTCCCCTGAGGACCGTTAGCGTGGCTATACGCACATGTGCGCATACACTGCTCAGCCTCCGAGCATTATGGGACCTCTCCACAATCACTGGCTTCTTTCCACACTGTGAGCACAACTCCCTGTGCCCAGGGCAAGATCAGACCCCACTGTTCCTCTGAGAGGGAGTGTGTGTGTTTGTGTGTGTAATAAAGCAGGAAAAAGACATACACACACACACGAGTGAGACACCCCTCTGTTTTCAAATCTGCTGTAAGCTTGCTAATAAATGTTACTCATTGGTGCCCACTTTGTTTTCTAGATACTTTATCTTTATTGTTCATAAAGCTTATTCGCTTACATATGCAGATTTATATTGGATCAAAACTGTATAATTATTTTAGTAGTAGAGATGAAAAGAATTGAATTGATCTTTCTGGTGACCTCCTAAAGGCAGAAGGCCTCTGACTATTTAACAGGTCATTGTCCGATAAATTACCCTGTTTAAACTGTGAAGTTCAGCTGGTGTGTGGATAAGAAAAGGGGAAACAGATTGAGAAGAAGAAACAGACAATTTTGTGAGATTGGCCTGGCATGCCAGTGAGAGATACTGCAGGTAGCCAGTCGCCACCCAGCATGGCTACTGCTGACCACTGAGAACTAGCCAATACAATTCTTTGCAGACAGAGGGGGGTTCAACTCTTGGCCTAGTTAAAAAGACATTTAGGGGCAGTTTGTATTACCTCCCTGTGGATTGTAGACCTCAAAGCTACATTCTAGGGCTAAACACTTAAAGCATAAGTGTTAGCTTAGTGATAAAAATAGCATTTATCCTGTAACCACACACAGTAGTGTGGTCTTTCTATAATGCAATGGTTTTGATTGTGAGGCTCAATCACATCTCAGTCTCACCCTGGCATGTTGACAATTACATCAAATCAAATAAAAGATGTGATCACATACACAACAGTCTGAGTTAACCCTAATCCCCAAAGCTAGACAGAAATAAAAAACATAGCCATTTGGATTGGCTAGAGATCAAACGTTAGCTGGAGAAATGTGGTTTACTTTGTTTTATATTTTAATCAGTAGGCCACTTCTAGTCCTGATTGCCACCAATTAGCACCAGGAAATAAATAAGACCAAAGAACTATTTCTGCCACCAGCCAGACGTGACAGAACAGCAGAAAGGAGAGAACAGAAAACAGACTACCAAAAAATCCTGAGAGAACGATGAAGTGGCCAAAAGGCTAACACAGTGTCACCATATGCTTGCAACAGATCATTGATTATAATGAGAGACAGCTATTTTTATCATATCAGATCACGCCGTATCACTGCTCACTTTCAGTGTAAACAGGGTGTAATAATTCAAATAAAGTGAAACAAAGACAATCATAAACAATGACAGGTCAGAGAAAGAAAAGGTGACACAGAGAAATGGGAAAAGAGAAAGGAAGAAATTGAAGCAGGAAACTGTGTTTTGCAGCATAGTTTTGACATTGTATAAAGTTGTAGAAGTGTAGCTTGTGTATGTCTCATTGTGATGTTTGAGAGGACAGGAGACACTGGAAGCTTTTGCCCATTCTGACCTGACTGTATCACACAGCCGCAGGCAGAGCTGTAATGGTGATGCATGAAGCCTTCCAGTGTGACCTCTCAAATGGCCTTTGGTGACAGCTTTGAGTGACAGCATGAGTGAATGTTCAACATGCTGGACTCAAGAGAGAATCTCTACAGGGCATAATGTGCTGCTCCTGTAACATACAAATACATGAGGGCCTCATAACACCAGCCTTTCTATAAAATCCAGAAGGATGGACATGAATGATAAGAAATTGTAGAAATTAAACTAAACCAATGCTAAGTTTAGCTTTAAGATGCCAATTTTACATTGGAAACCAAGAGACTAACAAAAACAAATTATTGTATGCAATGAATAAGAATGAGTTGAAATTAAACATTAAATTGTTTGTCTGTTAAAATAAACAGCATAAACAGCAGACCAAACCATGAACATAAAAATTGCATGCAACCTGTCCATTCTGGCACCAGCCTTACTGTATTTGATCAGATTTTACTAACTAACCTATTAAGTCCAATGTCGGGTGGTTTATAGGCATCAGTTGGCAGTTTGGTTTTGTCAATGTGTTGCATACTGTTGCCTCTAATCGGATGCTGTCAGTGGTTTCTCTGCCAATTCTGCATGTCAGATGTCTACATGTGGAGCTCTTTGGCAGGATGGAGAACTCTGATTGGCTGCACAGCTCAGCAAATGAGTGCATGAGTGTAACAGAACTTAAGAAATTAATCAATTATGGAGTAAAAAGGAAATGCAGACACATTACAAAAATCAATCAATAATGAACTCTGCTTCCTTGGTATGTGCACAGTACCAGCGTTTCTGCTTTCTCTGTTTGTATGCCGAATGCAGACTACTGCCACCTGCTGGTATGGAAGAGTTATGTTCTCTCACACAAGCGCAAGGAACCGCGCTAGTTGGCAGTCAGCTGAAGTACGTCTGGTGTGTTCAAGTGCAACCTTCCTACAAGCTTTCCCAGGCACCACCCTTTTGGTGTTGATGGTGTCTTTGGTATTTTGTGTTGCCCTACCCTTAGTTTGCAGCAAAGATTGAATGCAAATTATCTGATCTCACCAACAAAACATATGGAAACTATTTTCTCCTCTTTTTAAAAAGATAAACCTATTTATTTTGGTATCCTAATTACATGCAATCATATGGTTTGTTGTATGTTGTTATTTGAAAGTCATTAAGGATAATTTTTCGCTGGATCACAGCCTACCAGAAAAAAAACACTGAAAATAATCTATTCATCATATTTGAATATACATGATATGCTAAATAAACAACACTACAACCACAATCTCCTCTCCACCTCTTTTCTGTCTTTCATTATGTTTTGTCCATCCCCAGGATTTGGGGATGAATCTAAGCCCCCCACATGCAGCCAAGACTTTAGAAGCCATAGCTGATTAATCTAAGAAGCTTCACTTAGATCAGACCATATGAACTTTGAGCTAGATGGTGAAAACCAAAATCTTCCATTTAAAAGAAAAAACCTGAATGAACAGCATTTCATTCAGATCATCATTCACAAAAAGTGCATTGGACTTTGGACACAGGGGTTTCTGTTTTTTTTTCTTTCATGTGTCGTTTCACAGTATTTACCAATTCCCATTCATCTATTTGATTACTTATTTACTTGTCTGGCCTAAAGTTCTTCAGTCTGTCCCAATCTGTCGTCTGTGTAATTCTAATCTTCTGTTCAATAATCACCGGTCCTTCTGGTAGATACAGGGGTGACTATGCATTGCCTTTGATGGGATTATATAGCGCTCGCAGTGGGATCCAGACACACAGGAGCTGGCAAACAAAAGATGAGCCCAGTAAGTCCCCTTATCCGCTCATTCTCTAAGTGGATTTGACAAGCGGCCATTGCACTGTTGTGCCTTTTCTCCATATGCCTTACATCCATAAAGGAGAATGATGGTGACTGCCACAGGTGCAATGACCCTCTAAACATTATTTGCTTATTTGTGACTTTTTCCAGCCAGGCTGACTGGTTTAGTGAGACAGACTCCCTGATAGAGTCGTACAGCCACAGTCTTTGTCTTTGCCAATAGCTAGGAGCCTTTAAAGGAGCTAATATGTTTGTTTATTCTTTAACCTGTTAATTTATTACTTAAATCCACAAAGGTGTGTCAAAACATACATCCAATACCTAGCTGACAAAGGCTGAAATGTCCTGGCCTATATTTAAACCTTTGAACAAGAAGCTTGAATATAATTCATGAATTCCAGCATGTAAGCCTAACTGCATACAGAACTGAAACATTTTACTCCCTATGTAATATGCGGCAGAGTTTGCTTGTGATCTTGCTTGTGATCATGCTTGTGTATACAAGAGGTTGTCATGCACATGAGATGCAGGGTTTCGTGAACCAGTTTGGCAAGAAAAGCCCTTTCAGTGCCGCCTCCGTATTGCCGGCTGTCGCTTGTCTTACATGAAAATGGGACGGAAACTCGCTGCTGTTATGCACTGTGTTCAACAGCCTAATAATGTTCAACCAATTGTCGAATTGGACGACATCTGTAATAATAGCTTTGTATTGTTGGGAAAAGATATTGTTACTCATCACCTCTACAGTGATCCTATGAAGTCAAGCATAGGATTCAGTTTGGGACGTGCATTTTTGTTTGCTTGTGTTTGTGTGTGTGTGTGTTAGAACCTTAAAATATTAAACTATTGATAAATATTTTATATTTGCTAGGCACAGTAAAACCCCCACACACTTTGACTTTTTCTCCTTACTCCCTCTCTTTACGCACACATTAACAGGCACACACACACACACACACACACACACACATTAACATACACTTCCACAAGAAAACATACAGCATTCAGAAAAAGGGACACAGCAAGCTTAATCGCCTGAGGTGAAAAATGACTTTAAAAACAGCATTTATCCTGAGGAAAGAAACAGAAATCAATAGCCACAGATGGTCTTACATCAGAATCAAATATCACACTTCTTAAGATTCTGTCTCAGGCTTTCTCTCTCAACCTCAAAATGCCCTAAGCTACAGAGCTGAGACACTGAGGAGGTGAGGGGAACACAAGCATCACATATAAACACTTCATGCTCTTGGGCAACTTCCACAGAATGTCCATGGAATGTTTGACAAACGCAGAACTAGTTTCACTAGTTTTGTGAATAACATGTATTTAAATGGAACAGGACAAAGGTTAGCTTTAAACTTCAAGTGAACTTCAAGCAAAGCAAGTAAACACTTACAAGTGAATAATAAACCCTTTAAATTTTTTAGGTTACTAGAAATAATTATACAATGCTGTGGCATTTAACATGTAGCAACTACTCCTACTTCCTTGCTTCCAGTAGATGCTACATGAAAATCTTGCTGGAATAACATGGATTGTCAGGTCTGTCATTGCATCAAAGGCAACTTGCTATAAAATGTAATAAAATATAGATTAAATTAAACATATGTAAAAGGCCTTTCCAAGTAGAATCTTCACGTCAAAACTTAACTGACATCATTGGATCTAAGCCCTCTAAGCAATATATTAGTTTGTACAGTCTTATTTCTTCAACATCAAATTAATGCATTGAAAACAGCAGGCACCAAATCACAGCTCCCCCACATACACATATAAAATCCTCCCACACGTTACTGGTACATGAGATATAACCTAGCAATTTATAATCTTTTACCTCTAAGTAAGCCTATATAAATCTTGAACTCCTGCTACTGTAAATCAGTGACATACAAAACCCCAGAACCTGCAAATCAACTTCACAAGAAATTATAAAACTTCAGCAGAAAATACCTTGAGTTTGTAGTGTGTGTGTGTGTGTGTGTCTCAGGGAATAAGAGCTGGGAGATACTCCAGGAAGTTTTTCTGCTCAGCTGGCACAGTTGCTCAATAAAAGCCCCTGTGTGCATAAGCGGCTTGTACTGTGAGCGTATTTTAATGAGCTCTATCCTTCTCTACCTGACTGTTGCATGCTGGGATTACTTTTTGGGGTCACGTATGTCCTAATCCCATCAGTGAAACAAGGTAAAAAGCAACAACCCACTGCTGACCTCCACAGGTAAACCTGATACTGCAAGCACCTAAAGTTTGCTTTGTTATTGTTTAAATTTGCTCACCTATAAACTTGCCGTAAAACTTTTTGCCCAACCTTTACCTGAGCTTGTGAGAGAGAAGCACAGATGCACTGATCCCAGATCAGTCAATCTATCCAGTGAAACTAGATTCTGATTGTTTTGACTGAGGTTTACCTTACCAGGCCTTTTTCGAGAAGTCTGTAATCTCAAGTGCATTGTAGCGGGTACAAGCAGCACACATACATGCATTATAGATGTAAACGGGGATAGTATGATACAAGAAAAAGGAGTAGTAGAGCATAAAGAAGCAAGATATGATGGATAGTGGAGGGAAAATGGTGGTACAAAAAGGTTGTTATATAAAGACCAGATGAATATCAGGTGTAAGATTACCTGCATGGTTTTGTCATTATAACACCTAATGTTAATATGTGCATGAGTGTTTTAGATGCAAGATAAAATTGTGGTATTAACAATGCATAAAACTTCCTCATGTGTCAAACTGAAAGCACAGCTCCATGCACAAACACAACAAACAGCACAACCCAATGCTTTAACGGACAGGTGGTTCAATGTGTTCTGTCATACACCCACCTGTCACTCTATTTCTCTCATTGCCCTCCAGTTTCACACACTGTTCAGACCATTGTTTCCCTGATGATTTATAACTGTTACAATGATTGCATGTCCATCCATCTGTGCATGCATTCATACAACTGAGGCATTAAACTCCAGCTCTGTAAATTGTTCTTCCTCTTTGAGCTGCAATTTATAAAAAGTATCTCAGGCATACTTACTAAAATACACCTGCACAACAGGTAGAGCATGCTACAGTAGGTATGAGGAAGTTAAAAGATGTGTTTATGGTGGTAAAACACACCATAAACAACAATATGATGCTAACAAAATGGGCACCCATCTATTTAATCTAAAGTGTGTTTCATCACTATCTCAAAAGTTAGCAGTGCATTTCTGAGTGTGATAATCTCAACTCTGAACAAATGTTTATGTTTTATGCCTTTTCCTAGATGTTTTTAATGCCGTGTTCTAACTTGTTTTGTCTGCTGTATATGCTAGCAGACAAACTGTTATCTTAACTATCTAAAGGAACAAAACTCCTTTCCCTTCAAACACAGTGCAGCTCCCTCTCGATTCTGCAGTTGTCTGTTTTACACACACACACACCAGCTCTGAGAAGAAAGCAAGTCTTGTAATCAATGCCACCCCAGAGTGAGGAAAAAAGAGAAAAACAGCACAAAGTCAAGCTGAGCAGGCTAATAATGCCACCACTCCAATGCAGACTGTAAATCAACATTAAATCAATGTTCAATCAATGTGTTCCTCCCCTGCTTATTATCAGCCTCTCAATACATTACTAAACACTTGCTTCAGATAAGCGCTGACTCCAGCAAAGTCCTCCCTCTCATCATGCTCTCAGAAACTGTAGAAGATTCACTCATTGATGGCAGAGGAGATGGTAACATGGATTGTTATTTATAACCTGCTGAACAATGTGATTATGAGTAGGTTCAACTAAGCTTAGTTAAAGACAACTAAGAGTTCTAACCAAAGGTCTGTAGCAAAACATAATTTCACCTGAGGAATTAAACAAGTCTTGCTGTTATCTGCAGGACAACTAGAAGTGTATAGTTGGGCTAAATTAGTTTAATATGTAATCACTGGGGAATAAGCCATCTTTTTAATTGATTATAGCTTTGAAAAAAGTGTAGCTGAACTATTTAACATGTAAGCCTTTACACTAGTCAATACTGTGCTGGAGAAAATCAGCTATGGATTCAGAATTCATGTAGTTTAATTGATAGAGCATAGCACTAGCAGCCCATAGGTTCCCAGGGAGCAAATGATAAACTATATACCTGGAATGTACTGTATGTTGCTTTGGATTAAAGCATCTGCCAAATGGTGTCTCTAAAAACTAATGTCTCATTTTCTCATTGTGTCATACCACCTTCTGTCACATTTTCTCCCTCAGACATTTTGTTCTGTTGTTTTCTCTACTTTACATTCTGTTTATATTGTGTTAATCCTTCTTGTGGTTCCTGAGTTCTTTTTCCTCTCATTCATCATTCCTTATTGCTATTCTCTATTTATCCTCACCACAGGATACATAAACAGACTTTTGCCCCCATAACAGAATAATGCAAATCAAGCGATGCCAAGAATGTTTTCATACTGAAATCCCATTAGAATAGTTGGTTTTATCTGTTTGGTGAATGTGTCCATAAATGCCCTAATGAAGCAGTCAGCAGACAGATCGCATTTGTCCCACACATCCCTTCAAAGGCAGAGGAAAAAGCACGATAGTCGAGAGAGAGAAAACTGGCATTGGTTCATCATTATCTGCGATGAGCCAAGACAGGAGTAATATCCCTGCAACAGACAATTCATAGGTCTTTATGTCGACTGAAAGATTAGGAAAAAAGAGGAGAGGAAGAAAATAGTGGGTGGAGCACCAGAACACATTCTGAGCTCTACACAGGAAATTGATTCTAGCCCCAGTGGTCACAAGGGCCCTGTGTGAGAAGTGTGTGCTTGCTTGTGTGTGTATTCTGGCACAAATAGTGGTAGTGGGCTGGTCAAACAGTCAAGATTTGAACATGATAAAGCTGTGGCATACAACAATAACAGGACACATTTACAACATGATGGGGGTTGAGGGTCATTTAAGGTACAGATCACATTTAAATACAAATGCCTGAGGACAAGCACAAAGTGACACATGCAGACTTACTAAATGGGATACATGTGCATAAAATGTCACGGAAAACACTGCATTGGGTTAACAGGCATTTGACAAACACATTCTTCTACAATTAGATGTGTCTTCACTCAGCCGTTCACAAGTAATTTTACCTGACAAATGACTGATGTGCATGAATTGAGTGAACGACAAGTCTTTTATACAAACACGCCCAATTTCTACCGCTGTCTGGTGGATGGGCCTCTGAACTCTAAATGTGCCATGCAAGACTGCCATAACTAAAAAGACACACACACTATGCGTGCATGCAAAATATCCCAAGACATGCAACGACTACATAGAAAATGAATCCCAAACTTGCCTCTTGTATCTTTACACTGCTTAAAAATCCATTGCAAACTATGTTTTGGAACAAGGTAGACAGGTTCTAACTGGTCCAAGCTGGTAATTAGCTGATTGCCCAACTTCAGTTAGTATGACCAGCTGGTGACCAGTTTAGACCAGCTAAAGCCAGCTACAAACACAGGCTTTTCCTACAGGGTTTTTATCACTACCTTTGCTTTTCCTATGACAATTAGCATTGAGATTAGTCTCCCATTTAGAGACTTACAAACATCATATCATGTTTAATCAATTGCCTCATTCAATTCCAAACTTACAACACGAACAGCATGAGATTAAAAATGCTTACACTATTTAACTAAACTAGTAATTGCTTTGATTAACAAAGATTCACATTACCTGTAATGTAAATGATAGGGAGTTTTTGAAGACCTTGTGAGGAGGGGAAACACCTTGAGTCTGTTTGGAAATGTAGTGAGGAACAATAATTTGATTAAAGGAAACACACTTCTGTAGATGGTAAGTCTTCCTACAGCAGATTTAAAGCAGTATTCAATTAGCTGCTCAATCAGGTCCGATTTACTGATAAAACAGAAGCAAAACATGCAGACTGCAGTTTCTCAGTCTCAGTTTTCTTTTCTCAGTGTAGAAAAGAAAAAGGAAGTGTGTGGATGTGTAAGTGAAAGAGAGAAAAAGCGAATAAGAGAGAGAAAGAATAAGAGAGAGTGGATATTGATTCAGAATCTATAGTGCCTGGGTGAGGCTGGGTTCAAACGTAACAGCTCTTCATATCTGAAAACAGTTTACTGCCCACTGAGACACCATGGCATTAAGTATAGACAGCATGTGGCATTCAATGAGTACATCTATCATTATTGTTGTGTGTCTGACACTCAGTTAGGTAAGTGGGCAGCAGAGCTCCACACACCCCCGCAGCTCACTCCCCCATACCCACTGGGTCCTCGTTTCCATGGCAATGCTGGCTGAGAGCCCCAGCAGGACAGGAGATAAACAACAGGCCCTCTCCTACTATGGAGAAGTTGTTGTGTGTGTCCATGTCTATGTGTGTGTGTTTATGTGTGCTTGCCTGCATCAGGCTAGTCCTTAAAGATCCAGCAGGCTGGTTTCATACCCTGATGTTGATAGACAACAACAACAATATCCTTTAGATTAGCTGTAGCTATTTGTCTCTTGAGAAACCACAAACCTGGCAACAGTGGCACAGACAGTTGGGGCTAACTCTCTAAGCCCCAGAATGGCCGTAGTGATCTCTGTCCTGGTTACAGACCTGGCAACTACAACACTGGCTAACCCTGTGGACATGGTAGATGTTAATCGCTAGGTGTAAATCTGGCTAAAGCAGCAGGTGCGGTGTCCCACAGCGCTCGGAAAGACAAATATAAAGCAAAACTGCTTCTGAGGAGTAAACTGGTACAAACACAAACTCCATCATATTATAGCACATGGAGAGCTCACAAAAGCTCACAATTCTGCTAAAGGTGAGTGCTCCTCAAAATGTAATTTTAACACCTCCAGCATTGGTGAATAAGGGTAATTCATCGCATCCATTCACTGAGAAAATCTCTCCAGTTCTGCACAGCAAATAAATTATTCATACTTATTCATATTTGGTTAATCAACCCAATTGGATAAAATAACTTCCTTTTCCTATTTAAATCTTGAGGTAGAGGAACACATATTAATATATTAAATCTGTTCATGTAAGAGAGGATTTATGCCACACCATCATAATCCATATACTGTATACTTATGTTACAGAATCCAGAGACATATTCATTTCAAATTCCTTCATTCAGACATCTAAAACTTAAAACCCAGAGAGCCTTTTAAAGGTCCAGTCCCTTATATTGGAGCCACTGTGCTTCTGGTTATTTAAGCTAGCCGCAGATATGCGATACTAAGATTTCCCTGATCAAATACGATTAGGGTGGTTATTCTCTCTGTGGTTCTCTTATGAAGGGAATCAGTCATTGCCTTATAAACCAGAATGAAACAGCGGTGTGGAAGCAGGGAGGAAAAGAGCTGAG
Source organism: Yasuhikotakia modesta (assembly GCA_036877545.1). Classification (NCBI taxonomy): domain Eukaryota; kingdom Metazoa; phylum Chordata; class Actinopteri; order Cypriniformes; family Botiidae; genus Yasuhikotakia; species Yasuhikotakia modesta. Next base: position 90,043 of record JBAJNP010000080.1, on the reverse strand, counting down.
TGTGGTTAAAAGGCTTCGAAAGGGAGAAAGAGAATGCAGGATTTGCAATTGTGAGACAGTAAAAGAGACAGAGAGCTCCATTTTACTATCTTCCACTGTATTTTTAATCAATAATGCATTCCTCTTAAATGTGTATGCTAATTTACTAATTTAACCTAATCTGTCAAGTCTGTATGCAGCACTGATGTAAATGCTTTGGCAATACAAGTGTACAGTATCTATCATGCCAATAAAGCTCCGTTAAATAAACTGAAAACAGAGAGAATAGAGAGAGATAAAGGTCACAATAAAATCAACAGAGGCACAGCAAGACAGAAAGAAAGAAAGAAAGAAAGAAA
>JBAJNP010000080.1:39079-89655 GCA_036877545.1 Yasuhikotakia modesta | reverse complement strand
GAGAAGCTAAACCATATGTGTCCAGTGCGAGCACTGGATGCTTATGTCCACAGAACTGCCCTGTGGAGAAAAACTGACCAACTTTTTGTTTGCTTTGGGAATCATAAGCGTGGCTTTTCTGCTACCAAGCAGACTCTAAGTCGTTGGATTTCTGATGCGATTCGCATCGCTTATGAGTCCTCTGGTACCCCCCCTCCTAAGGGGACCAGGGCACATTCTACTCGGGGTATGGCAGCCTTCGCCAAGAGAAAACCCCTGTTAATCTCACAGGAGCTGCTTCAACATGACTTCCAATTTCATGTCAAGCAACGATTAATCACTTGTGTGACAAATTAGAAAAATAAAGTAGCTCTTGATGGAAGACGATTGGCAGATAATTGTGTTCAGAAAGTAACAAACATATCTTCAACTTGTGTAGGTGCCAAGCAGTGGGAGGTATTTTGAAGAAACTAAACAAAGAGCTTCAGTCGGGTGGATGAAGAGGACTGTCTTTATTTTCTTCCTTCAAATCCAAATAACAGGTTTCATTTACCAGTAAATTTCTCTGTGTTTATTCTCTAGATAATCTAGATTAAATACATACAGCTGTATGTATTTATGAATTATGGAGCAACAAGCAACCTATATACACTAGCACACTAATATACACTAAAACAAATATGTACTCTAAATATATATTTCATATTTGATGCATATCTAAACTAAAGCAATGATTAGTAATTAATAAATGCTGTGCTGAGCAAAGAAGAACTATTGCTGTAAGCAAACACTTCATTTGAATACAGAAAGATTACAGCATGAAGATCTGGGAACCTCCGGTTTCTCAACAAACACGATTTCCTCTGCTGTCTCCCCCACAAGCAACAGCAGTGTTTGGGCTCCGGGGCAATGTGGTGCACTTCATCATTCTTATGAGCAGCACTCAGACAGCAGCACTGTAGCCCAGTGTGCTAGCAGACTTTAATCCATCATTTTTTATGGAGAGTAATGGCTATGCATTTACACCAGCAGGGGTGGGGGTTGGGTGGTGTTGCAGGGCTGGGGTGGGGCAGGCAGGGTGTCACCTGTTATCACCTGTTTTTTAAGAAATGGCAAAAAAGAGGAGAAAAATCAGTTACAGTCCTATGGGAGTCTATCAAACATTTTTAGGTTAATTCTCTAATCACTATCATTTTTTGTACTACAGATTGCTGAGATTTAACATTTTAAGATTTGACATTTTAAGATTTTTTTTAAATGACATTTACACTATTTAAGTTTGAGGGCTCCCATTTCTGTGTGATATTCAATATGTACAGTAATCATTTTATAGCTGAAACTACATGTAAAGTTTCACATATGTGTAGTGCTGAAAACACTGTTTTTATTGTTTGGATATTGATTAAAGAGCTTTTAAAGTGCAGCAGACAAAAAGCCATTACAAAACACAATGACAGATCAGAGGAACCTTTACAAGAAATACCTCCTGAACACCATTAGAACATGTTTAAATAATAGATGCAAGGTAATACTAATACATACTGTAACCATATCTGGACTGCATGCTGGTTTTGCTGCACCATACAGCACATAAAGATCCATCATTGCATAGCACATTTATATAAAAAAATTAACAGTTTTCAATTTTTCTGTCTGGTAGAATTAACTAATTTCCAAATGAACTTGTTTGCAGACACTGAAGCTGGTAAATAATGAGCTGTGATGGTGACTGATCAATATCTACTTTATGGTTTCACTGAAGATCAATGGGACATAAAGTGACATAAAGTTCCTTTGTGCTTGGTTCCACACTGCAGAAAGGCTTTCTCTCATTAAAACAGTGCACAGATACACAGGAAACACTTCTTTGGGTTTCGGGACTTGGTTCACATAATTACATTTGAGCCATAAGTCATACTCAATGTCTTTCATAAGTTTCATTTACACTTTATCTGTAAATAGGAAAATTGGGGATGTGCATTTCAAAAGCTACTTTTTTTAATTTATCGTGGTTTATAAGCACTTCAGGCTCAGAGCAAATAATACATAACAAAACAACACCACATAATGCTTTTCAGGGTTGCTTGAAATCTTAATGGGGCAAAATAGGGGCAAAAGCAACACTTTTTGAACTCAACTATAGGCTCAACTGTAGGCTGAATTTGTGTAGTTTTACACCAATTACACTCTTGAGGAATTAAGTGCTTAAAGTGATCCTTGTACATTTAAAATGGAAAGTAAAGTGGGATGCATACATAGAAAAAATGACATTTCAGCCTTACGAGTCAAAATTAACTTTCTCCTATTGGTTATCTATAGGAAAAATAGTCAAAGTAAGAGTCTCTATGCCATCTGTTGACTTCTTTTAGTGAACATTTTCCTGAAACTACCCCACATTCTGTCACCAATGCGAACAAGCCTCCCCATTCCTCCCCCACCCTCCTTATGGCACTATCCATGTCTTCAAAGTTCTGTGAATCGATTAGTAACTTTGACGCCTCCACATTGGCGAGAGGCCAGAAATGATAAGCGCACATGGGGGACGTGAGAGCTAAGTGCTAAATCAATGTTTCCACATCTTCTGTGTGGATAGCATTACTGAAAGGACCCAGTGGCTAAAGGTAGAAATGATGATTCCCTGAAGACGTCTTTAACAGTCACACTCATTGCCTCATTTTGTTTGTGCAATCATCCACATGATCAATCATGCCTTTCTTAAAAGAAATATAATGTCAAATTCTTTCCAATTTACCTGTTAGGGCTTTTGTTATTGCTAAATAGAGTAGTCCATTTATAAAATAAAACTTCATTTACTTACCCTCATGTCATTTTACCCCCTTTTTTCCACTCAACACACAAAACTTTAATTTCCTATACAACAAAAGCAGAAGGGTATTTATATGGTCACACTCAACCAAAGAACAAACAAGCAGAGAAAGAGTGTGTGATATCAAACACTCTTGGTTTCAAATCTTCAGAAATCATGTGACAGTTTAAATTTTTTTGTTAACTATTTAATGTCTTTGGATTATGCATTAGTGCATATATAAACTTTTAAAATAAGATTCCACCCAGATTTGTTGTAAGGAAACAGAAGCGCATACTATTTTTTTGTATTTCAACTGTAACATGTTTTTGAAACAACATGAAGCAGAAGTTTTAATTCTGGGTAAGCTAAACCAGTGAGCTGTCACATTGTTGAATCAAAAATGACATGTGAAGCTGAAACAGTTAGATGATTATACTGCTTTTTGGTTGAGAAATTCACACTGAACTAGTGAACTTGTAATGTATGGAGATCAAGGAAACGGAAAGGGACTTTATCAGCTACTATCATCTGGTCTGATCTCTGTTGTCATGGCATTCTGGTCTCATCTGACATGTCGAGCCACGTCATAAATCACTCTCTTAATTTAAATAGATCATATAAAATAGCAGATGATGGTGTACAGTTTCAGGTTGCTTCGGACAGAAGCAATGAGGCATTCATGCAAGGTAAAAAAACAGAATGCACAGTTCTCTGTGAACGATACATCTGATAAGATCTCAAATACAGGCATGTCTGGGGTGAGAAGAAATTAAAGTTAAATAAATGTATCGAAGTTTACAAAGTTTAAATATGTCTATTTTAACATGTCAGAATAGTAGGGAAGTCATCATTTGCATTTACGTTTAACCATTTAGCAGTTATCTGTTATCCAAAGAACACCCTTAAGTATGTTTAAAAGGGTTTTTGAAAAGAGATTATTTTGTTAATATCATAAAACGTTATTGGATCTCATTTTAAAATGAATCTTTCATGAAAACATTTCTTCATGCTCTCCTTTTTCATGGAAACTTCTCCTCTACATAATCTCAGGTGTCTCATAAAGAGTGAATCTACTATGTTTCACCCACAGTACTGATTGTTTTCACTTTAATCAATAGATCATTAGAGTAATAATAGCCAGATTAATAATATGGATGCTGAATTGATATCCAGTGAGACATCAGTTAAGAGGAACATTTCAGGTTTGGTTGCATCACTTCTCATCAACACCAGAAATGTGCTCTTGATCTTTACTGAGGCTGTGAGAGATGGGGACAAGACAATGGTAAGGAAACACTGATATAGTGAGAGCAAGTGTAAGAATTATACAGTTACCAAAACAACATAAAAACCAATCATACGTTTTATTATCGTCTAAGTATAGCCACTCATTGCCAAAATGACAGTTGTACACACTGATGATCTCTCAACTGATCTTCTCAGTGCACATGAAATATCTATCCTGATCTAATTACTATCATTGTTTGCTCCTTAATTGAACATTTGCACAGATAAAACACTGGTTCAAACATGTAAACATAAGCCTTCAGGTCAAAAACTATATTATCAAAAGAAATATTCAATTCAGTCAGGTGTGTCCAAACGATTATATTTACGCGGGTGTGTGTGTGTATGTACATGATGGTGGCTATCGAGAATTCCCACAGCTGTGTGACAGCCACTTAATGTCGATGCATCTCACCACTCACATATTTTCTGTCAGTAACATGTTGCAACATGGAGGCTCATTTTTCAATTCCCTTGTTCCGGTTTCAGCTTAATCTCCTCCTTTCTCATTCTGTCCATCTTTCTTAATCTCTGCTGCATTTCCCTCTGCATTGATCTCTTGCTTACAGTCTCCTTTAGCTACAGTCATGATTTCAGCTCCTTCATCACTGTATTCATACACACACACACACATTGATTATTATCAACACTGACCTCAGCATCTGCATCAATATTATGATCCAGAAATATTGTTTAAAACATCCTCACTATTTTAAGTGGGAAACACCCACTTGAATTAACATCCAGCTTCGTAGGGCCTACACCACATAATTCAGGAGATTCAGGAGCAGCACCTGTAGTTCAGGCACCTCAGGACACATTTACTGAGTCTGTGTAAATGTGTCTGACATAAAATGTATGAGTCATGTCACTGATAAACAGTTACAGAACCTTACTGTAAATTGCAAATCTTGTATTCCAATTGAGGTTTAATCAGTTATTTCTATAAGTCACCTACATAAAAGTGTGTTTACATGCTTACATTGGCATTTGTGTGTTTAAAGAGAGACAGAGCAAGAGAGCTATATTGACATTAGATTAGGTAACTTCAGCCCTGGGGTTAAATAAAAAACAGGTTAGATATAAAATACAATTTAGGCCTGTTCCATAGCTAGTAAGCTGCCTTTCCTCCAATTAAACTATAGAGCTGCATCAATGACTGATCTGGAATTCTCTACATTTGCAGCAACTTCACATCTAACAAGAATTGTTCTCATAATATTGACTAATGTTATAAAAAAGTTACTAATCTACTAATCTAAAAGTTGTCTCAAGGTTATCATAAACATTCTTGCTGTAGCATTTTAAAACCTAAAAAGTTTTTTTAAATCTAAAATGTTAATTCTTAAGTAGTTAGTTAAATGTTTTAAAAGCATTGCAAAACATTAATATAATATGCAATCATATGAAAGACACAATTTCATGAGTGGCTTACAGTGTTTTCAGAGCATGCATTGTTATGGTAAATTGTATTTTTAGATTTAGATATTTTTTAGCGTTGTAAAGAACAAGTCTAAACAAATATATAAGGTATTGATATAAAGTAAAACATTTCTCCCACTTTATTAGCCAAATATTTTACTTAACATGATGCAATTCATTCTGGGATTGCCTACGTAAAAATGCTTCAAAGTGACACTACCTTTAATGTGGCTAAAATAAGGTGTATCTTCAAAGGCAGATTAATTAAGTTTTCTACCAAACAGGTTTTGCATTGAGAGTGTGCATATGATGCTGCCGCCATAAGCTACTCTCATGGTTTTAATTCAGAGAAATAGTTTCGCAATAGCTATGAGAGATCATGGACTTTTTCTCCAGTAGACAGTCTGACCTCTAATGACTGAGGTTTCTAAACTGGGGGCCTGGCAGATTGGCCACAGTTGTCAAAGAAACACGAGCACTTCTCAGCCGGATTCACATGGCAGCACTTGGACAGATCAATACGCTGAAGTGTAGATCTACTGACACGTAAAACCCAACAGCAGACATGACCGAAAAACACACATGCACACACAAACCACCACCACAAGCAGAAAGTAACAATAAATAAAGGGGATCTATCCTAGTTATAGAGATAATTGCTAAAGCGGGTCCTAAGGATTTGAACAAAGAGAGGTTTTACTTTTGTAAAAGTCTTCACTGGATTTTTGTCTGTCTGTCAAAAAAGGCTAAAAAGTTTCCATAGACTTGGACTTAGTGAAGGACCTAAGCCATCTATAGAGGTCAGAATATTGTAGCATAGATTTGGGGATGGTCTCATTTGACCTCTTTGATCTCTAAGCAACCATAAGCAAACACCCCAATCATCCTGACAATAACAACACCCTGGTGATCACTATGAACAAAGCACCATTTTGTGTGAGTTTTGCACACACAGGCAACAGACACAGATGTAAAACTCTAGTTTCCTTTATTAAACGCTGAAAGCAGCAATATAAAATCTTCTCTGTATGACTATGTAGGACAGATGACAAAACAGACTCAACACCACGCCTTTACAGCTCCACTTACAGACATTAAACTTTTATAACATCATCAAGTCATTTCAATTGCTCTAAACGAGGCCAGTAATTGGAGTATCTCCTTGTAACATGTCACTTAATTTCCCTATTGCGATGTAACAATTACATATGATTTGAATATTTTTTCCTCTCCCAGTTAAATTATGAAGAATCAACAGCAGAGTCAAATAACATGGAGGAGATCCACACTGCATGTCATGTGACTCCTGTGAATTGTTAAAATAAACACAGAAAAGCGGGGCTAATAGTAAGCATTTCCCATGATGCACTTCTTCCAGGAACACTGATTATTATGATAGTCTAATTAGTTGGTGCTAGAGCAGGCGAACTCCCAGCATGCCTTTCAGTACAGTATTGAGACATGGATCATGCTTCCTGCCACCATTGAAAGGCTCTTCTGGGGCATCTGCTATTTTTATGTCTATGAGGCTTTATTGCAACTAGTTCAGTGAGATTTGATAGAATTGGACATTGTTTATACTCGGTATGAAGTGGTGGATTGTAATGGTCTCTGGTGTGCAGTTCCACAATTCGATATTAAAATGACACAGGCCAATAACAGTGAAATATTCAATGAGGTCTCTCAGTAGACATCTAAATAATGTGGCTCACAGTCAAAGCAAAGGAAATAACCTCAGTGAGACGAATTGTTTTAGCATACAGAGTTCCTAAAAATGGCATGACAATGGTTTATGCATTTCATTTGGAAAAAATCTATTTTAGATGATCAGGCTGACACAGAGTCCATATTCTGCAGAGCTAAATGTGCATCTCCTTCCAAGAAAAGGTTCCAAGAAAGCATAAATCTTTCTTTCATACCATTTAACTTCCTCTTTCGGTATCTCTATAACCTATTTTCATTTAAATTAATTTTGCTCAAGTCAAGAATGCAGACAGGGGAGAAACACAAACACAGACACCACAATATCAGGAAAATAAAAAGAGGGGAAACTGACTTTTCTTTGTAACACAATTACAACTTTTGATGAAAACGCTTCTCTCTGCTTCTCTGTGTAATTAAATGTCTCATGGCTGCCCCAGAGCATCTCACAAAACACATTTTAAAAACAAACCTATCCTGAAAACCCTGTTTTTCTGCTGCACAGCTACAGAGCTGTTTCATGAGCCAGTAAGTGCTTTATATCTCTTTTCTGAAGCTGCTAATACTGCATATCACTGACAACACAGCACTGAGTTCAGCCGATGATTGGATAAAAGATATCAATTTAAAGATACATTATCAGGTAAACTGTGAGATTTTAAGAGCTAAATAAAACCGAGTATGTCTGAGCAGAAATGTACAATTTAAAAAGTACAATTACTTGCAAGATCTGTCAGGACTGAAACTGTCATTGACTCTGTTGTAGATGTAGAGCTCTGTTGAAACTAAATACTTCCTCAACGGCACACCAATCTCCATTAAAACATGCTGCAAGACCATTTACATTCATTCTTAATGAGTAATTGACTGTTTTACTAACTCACAATAACCAATCCTTTTAACAAATCCTAACACATACTTTAAAAAAGTTCAACAGTTTTAAAGGATTTTACAGTTTAAATACTGCATGAATGCCTGGGTCATGTCATCCCATCTTTAACAGTTTCACACGGTACATACTTGTATAAGACAAAAGTGCTGACAATCTTCACACAAGACAGACATCAGCTCAAAGCATGAGCTCATATTTAAGATCTTTAGAAATCCAGATGAGTTACAAAACACTTTCTTTATCAGGACTTGCTTTAAACACCATGAATGACATTTTGTTACAAAGGTAATGTTGATGGTAATCAATCCACATGGGTATATTTTCATTAAGATTTAAAAGAATATTCTGAATTATTTACAACCTAAGGTCTCTGGAATTATTAAGGAATTATAACAACCTAAGTAATTATTTAAAACCTAACCTCTGTAGTGCAATGTTGAACTTGTTTTTTAGTGTGTATACAGGAGATGTTAAACGAACGGTAATGATAAATAAAAAAATAGGAAACAGGTGTAGACTATTTATCATCTTTTAAAAAACATTTAGAATGTATATTTTTAAAATTAAAACATTATTTATAAAACACAGAAGTCATAGAGCATATAAGTTATTATGCATGTTTAAAGTCTAATGAGATGAAACTAAAGACAGTCAGAAAGAAAAGGTAGTCTAGTCAAGTCTTCCCTGTGTCCGTTTCTGTTTGTTTCTGGTGTTTCCAGCTTCTCTATCTATGCACCCTGCAGTGGGATAAAGCTGTACTGCTTTCTGAAAACATCCTTGTTTTAACAGGGCTGTGGGCTGAAGCTCTAGACGAGCAGAGGTCATGCTGTCTTAATTGCTGCACTCATGTGTTCTTTACTGCCGAGGAACAACAATTCAACTCTCTGCATTATTGATGGAGAAGCAGTAGCACTTACAGAAACAGAAACATGCTCTGGTGCCGGGTGATGTCACACAGGGGTCGGCACCACTCTGACGGGCATCGTTTGGGGTTCTAGGTGGTCTGTGTGTGTATGTGTGCATGTGTTGGGACTTGATCATCCATCACAGCCACTTATGAGCCATAGGATCCGCTCAGTGTGCAAGCTAAATCACGTTAGCTCCTGCTGCACATACCTGCTGCCTGATTAGCTTCTCCCGCTCCACACAAGCTAACAGCACATCTTGTAGCTGTGCTTACAAATTACACAGCTATATTTAAACCAGCTCCAAACAGACAACCAAAACAGTGCTATACATTAGATATAGAACAGAACAAGTTTTTTCTGTCTGGTTTCCTTTGACGTTACTGGAACTTTGGCATACACAATACACAATGCAGCTCAGTACAGCTGTTACTCTACTTTTGATTACTGTGTAATCATATTCTGATTTTACAGAGTAAATCTAAATTCAGTCACAAAAATTCAGGGCATGAATTGTTGAGGAAATAAAAAAATGCTAAAAAGAGTTTAGCAAGAGTCTTGATCCGGTGGTCTTGGTCAAGATATTTTGATATAATATAAAGAATATAAAGAAAACATTAAGAATCTGGGTATTACATATAGGTCACATATATTGAATAAACATATGCCACATATTAGTCATAATTTATCATTTACCCATTTATCATATTTATTTACCCTGTGCTTATTAATTTAGAATGACAAAATAATGTGATCAAACATCAGGTAATAAAAATGTCATTCATTACCTTATTTGTAATCATGATTTGTGAATTTCCTGTGATTGATTTCTATCATTGCTGGATGGTAAACAGGACTTTTTTTATGTGCCTTTAACATCCTGATATTACTCACTATGTAAAGTGGTCTAAATATATTTTTGTAAATATATACCTTCTGTGGAAGGGACAGCTGAAATGTTTGTTCAATTACTGCATTTGGTCTGAATGCAATAAAGGTGGTATTTCTCGGCAGTTAAATTATATATGGTTCATGCATGGAAGAGGCATGGCTTTGAAGATCCCCCTGAAAGAACGGTGAGATCTTATGCTTTTAATGCTAGGTTGCTATCACTAGCCTCTCCAAAATTGTCTACCCAGGCCTTAAACCATTTGCATCCATGTTTCCTATTTGCAGACATGAGATGCCAAACAGTCACTATGTCATTCTGGAAGTGACTCCTATATTGCATTGCTTCAGGGGTTGTCACTCCTAAATCTTTGCAGAGTACACATGGTCTTTTAAACCTCACTTATGTGCCCTCATATCCTTTCAACACCAGCAGAATGGCACTGACACATGTGTTTCTTTTCTGCAGGTTCCCTGACCGTATCCAGGTGATAAAATGGAGAAAAGGTTGTTGTCAGAGTATTAGACAGAACAGATCTCTGACAGTTACTGCCATAACACAAGATGCTTCTTAACTTGCCCATAAATGTGTTTTTGTTGGAGAGAATAGCTTAATGCTGTTGGAGCTTCGTCATTTTGGCTGCAGCACTGTCAGATGAAGCATTTAGCATTTAGCTGAGGTGTTTCTTTTCTGACAGCTGAGTTGTGATCAAACCCCCAACATAGGAGAGATGACTGGCAGTTTCTGATAAAGAGAGGAAGAGACAAGTGTATAGGAAACAAAAGTAATGCAGAGAAATAAAAGGGATATAAAGTCTTTAACTAAACATGGCTTAGTGTCATGAATTAGTCATGTCATATACTGCGACAGCTCTTTTGTGTATTGATTTAAAAATATGTATTAAATCAATGGAGCTTAAAATGAAAATTATCTATGCACATCATAAGGGGCCAAGATGGACAACCAAGAAGATTGTTAGAAACTGTGGGAAATCTCATTTGTGCTTTACTTTCCGGTTGGCTGTATTGTGTATGATCATAACCTGATGGCTGAAAATGGGGTCAGGAGACTGAGTCAAGGATTCTGGGTGATCATGAGATTACCTGAAGGTCATTTTGTATGTTGCTTCCTGTGTTTGATCATTAACATTAATTCACAACATCCTTTGATCTTGGCCTAAACTAATTTGGTTAAAATAAAAAAGCAAAAAGGGATTAGAAGCAATAGGCACATCCACAGTAAAAGCTCTAAATATTAAATGTTGGATTTAATAAGTTACTGTACCTCTGGGCGATGGCAGCACTAAAGCATTTGTTAGAGTCAAGCAGAGATTAGCGTCAGACTGCACTGTTGGCCACCTACATATATTCAATGACCACTTAAAGCATACTGCATACAAAACAGGAAAATATTTCCTCAGTCTGGCAAGCTATTATCGGATTGGCTATCTTTATGCAACCTCTGGGAGTAAAGGCACATAGGATTTTATCATATATATACAGTACAGGCCAAAAGTTTGGACACACCTTCACATTCAATGTGTTTTCTTTATTTTCACAACTATGTACACTGTAGATTCACACATAAGACATCAAAGACATGAATGAATACATACGGAATATTTGACTTTTGCTCTGATTACTGCTTTGCACACTCTCGATTGGGTTCAGGTCTGGTGACTGTGGAGGCCAGGTCATCTGGCGCAGCACTCCATCACTCTCCTTCTTGGTCAAATAGCCCTTACACAGCCTGGAAGTGTATTTGGGGTCATTGTCTTGTTGAAAAATAAATGATGGTCCAACTAAACGTAAACCGGATGGAATGACATGCTGGTTCATGGTGCCTTCAATTTTGAATAAATCCCCAACAGTGTCACCAGCAAAGCACCCCCACACCATCACACCTCCTTGTCCATGCATCACAGTGGGAACCAGGCAAGTAGAATCCATCCGTTCACCTTTTCTGCGTCGTACAAAGACACGGTGGTTGGAACCAAAGATCTACAATTTGGACCAGAGCACAGATTTCCACTGGTCTAATGTCCATTCTTTGTGTTGCTTGACCCAAACAAATCTTTTCTGCTTGTTTCCTCTCCTTAGAAGTGATTTCCTAGCAGCTATTTGTCCATGAAGGCCTGCACTACGCAGTCTCCTCTTAACAGTTGTTGTAGAGATGTGTTTGCTGTCAGAGCTCTGTGTGGCATTTATTTGGTCTCTAGTGTGAGATGTGTTTAATTACGATTTCTGAGGCTGGTGACTCGGATGAACTTATCATCAGCAGCAGAGGTGACTCTAGGTCTTCCTTTCCTGGGTCGGCCCTCATGTGAGCCAGTTTTATTTTAGCGCCTAATGGTCTTTGCGACTCCACTTGGGGACACATTCAAAGAATTTGCAATTTTCTGAACTGACTGACCTTCATTTCTTAAAGTAATGATGGCCACTCGTTTCTCTTTGCTTAGCTGATTTGTTCTTGCCATAATATCAAGTCTAATAGTTGTCTAATAGGGCTGTTGGTTGTGTATCAACTTGACTTCTCTACAACACAACTGATGGTCCCAACTCAGTAAATAAGGAAAGATATTCCACTAAGTAACCCTGACAAGGCACACCTGTTAAGCAAAAACCATTTCAGGTGACTTCCTCATTAAGCTCATTGAGAGAACACTGAGGGTTTGCAGCAATATCCAAAAAGCAAAGGGTGGCTGCTTTAAGGAATCTAAAATATAAAACAAAGTTTTTGCCTTCAGTCAGAATCTACAATGTAAACGGTCATGAAAATAAACAAAACTCATTGAATGAGAAGGTGTGTCCAAAATTTTGGCCTGTACTGTATATACATACAAGGGTAATTGTATAATTGTATTTTATTGTACACTTTGTTATAATCACACATTTTGTGGCACAATCTCATATCAACCCACTCCTGAATAACATGTAAAAACAAAAACCGTGACTACTCACTTTACACACTGGTCAGACTGCGTGCTCCTGTTTAAGTGGACATTTTTGACTAGATAAAGCAGCAATGTGTCTCTTAGAAGAGATTCCCTATAACATACACAATGCATGCTTTGTGTGCCTATATGTAGCAAATGTACTCTTAATTGCCTCAGTGTTGGACCAGACACATTTGATCTCCTTACACATGACATTACATATAAACATACGCACAAACATTCATAAATGTTAAAGCAGAAAATGTAAACATAAAAAAGGTTATGTTTTTTAGTTTGATAACATATATAAGGTTATCAAACTAAAATATTCAATTGAAATTATTCGAGCAGATGCCTCATTTAGATTATGTCCTCACTGGAGTCCCAGAGCATCACGGCTCTAATGGCTTATAATTATTGCCATTAACAGCAAATCTGCATCATTTATTCACTCCTTTGCTGGATTCTGTCAGAAATTACAGGCTGCCTTGGATTCCACTGGATTTATTTAGAGTAACTGCTTCAAAACTGCCCCAAAGGGCTTCATTACCATAGAGATCAAATGAATGTCCTCGCACTCATTGTCGCAGCATCATATGGACCATCACACCCTGAGTGACATCAATCGATTGTAGCATGAGAACAGCAGCGGGCCACAGACAACAATCCCAGACAAAAGAGTTCTAAACCATCATCACCATCAAACAGCAAACCATCAAACGGCACTCCCATCTGTTATTGCAACATTTACCTGAAGTATAATCAAGGAATAACAAGCAGGAGACAAGGCATGCTCAGACACAATATCTTTAATACATCATCCAACAGCGTGAAGGATCTGTTAGTCAGCTTTAACAAACAACTAAAGATTGTTGCGATATGCTGACACCAGAGCAGCTAAGGACCAGCACCTTGAAACTGCATAGGCCCTCAGCCTCAGGTCTATTTGTTAAAAATGCTGGTAAAGCGAAGCATCCTGGTGCATCAGGGTTCTTCACATCCTGTGCATTCATCCAGAGATCAGAATCTTCCTATTTCCCAAGTAACACATGAGGGTGCTACAAAGAGGTTCAGTTTTGCGGAACAGCAGTGTATTGATTACAGTAAAGCTCTCGCAGGTGCTGAGATGTCTTTTAATTCATTAGTAGCTAAGCAGTTGTGAGTGTTTTACACATGCTGAAAAACAACCTAATGGCTCAGTAGTTATTGTCCAGATATGGAAAATCAATTAAAATCAACAAGACATTTGCACAAGACCACAATCCCAGCCCCAAGCTTAATGCCAATATTAACAATATAAATATATTAACAATATTAACAATAATAAACCAAACGCAAAAATTTGATTGGCTGTTGTTGGATAGATGTTGTTCCATCATCAGGATGAAATGAATAAAATCACGCTGACCAAATTAGTTTCAGTACAACACCACCTTAATGTCTGCTTCATTCTAAACATTCTAATCTATCAAAGACCTTTGTACTATCATCATTTTACTCCGATACCATTTACCTTATTTTTTTTATATTAAATATGATATGATTAAGTACCAGTCAGACTACCACAAAGACAAGAGTTATGCTGCAGGAAATACAAGCAGATATCAAAGAAGACCAGCATATGAGGGTACTACCACTATAAAAATTGTTGTTCCTACTTATAAACTGGAGTAAAAAGACAGAGAAATGACAAAGCCAGGCGCTTTATAAAAGACAGCTGTTTACATTACTTTCCTTCTCATAACTGCTTTAATGATTAAAAGGTGTGTGTTTTGAAGCATTTACCACAAGAATAGCTTTAAATCTCCTGAACAAGTTTGCAACTCTTTCCTCTAAGGTAACATAATGCGTTTTCTTTGTTTAAAGGTTTAGCTCATCCAAATTTAAAACTCTGTTGTTCCAAAGTCTTTACAAACTAATTTAACTTAACTAATTTAACATTTCCCCCAATACGTATGGGTTTGTAAAATAAGTAATGATCCTTTTAGGGGTGAACTACTTTTTTTAACCACGCAAAATTAAAGAGCTTTTGTACGCACATACATATCAAACTAGCGGCATCGCATCAAACTACTAAACTTTACCAAATGTGACACAACTCCTCTGATCTCTTTAAAAGAAAGCAGGATCTTTAAGTTTCAGTTGTTTTTACATAAAACATCAACTGCATTTTCTGTTGAGCTCTCAGTATCATCAGCTGTCAGCACAAGAGTTGTACAGGTTCGAGGGCTGACGAGGAGAAGAAGAAGTGGGGGTGGTTAGAAATTAAAATGTCAGTAGTGGGATCGACAGGCGGTGAAACGACTAGAGAGGGTGAAACAACTGGTGAGAGTAAGACAGCTGAAAGGGTGAGACAGTTTAGAGGGTGATTACTGAGAGGGTGAGACAGCCGGTCTTTGTGGGTATGTGTGTGTATGTGTTTCAATTATTAGTGTACAGACTTTATTGTTAAAGCAAATATGTAGATTAAAAAAAGATGGGTTATACAGCCTTATGTCTGAAATAGAAAATCTTAAAGGTAAGAAATTGTTGCTTATAGTCCATGTCTATAGAGCTGTTTAGGTTGAGTATATACTGTAACGTCAGTTGATTTTTTAATCTTCAAGCGAACTCCAAAACTATATTGGGAAAGACTGGTAAAAATGGCTTTGTGGAACACCTTGTTTTTACAGCTGAAGTTAGTCCTTCTTGAGCATATTGACTCTTACTTGTCAAACAGAACCAGTTCAGATATTCTAAGCCCAGCCCTCACAGTAAAACACTTCTGCAGCTGTGTGGGTTTGGATTTAGCCAAAGAATGTTAGTCATGTCTTGAAACACCTGCATGGTTCATCATCTTTTTTACAACAAGAATCAAACTAATTAACTTGCCATTTTTAAACCCACTCATAAATCTGCTAATTTTATATCGAAAGAACTTCCTCTATTCCATATCTGGTCACAGAGGCATGTTCTCTCTTTGCCTTTGAGACTAATGTGTTTTCCTCCTGGGTCAAGCGAGGCCCACATGACTGGGCAGTCTCACATCAATGTGTTCAACACTGTTGCACTTGGGCTTAATCCAGATATTTCTTTCTTGACATTTTTATGGAAGGTTCAGGCAGAAGAGTTACAGTAGCTAAGAATCTGGGTTGGGAGAGCAAGCACAGTTGTGCAAGATAAGGTTTCAGGTGAGGCAGGCAGTTTTCCCCTTCGCAAACACAAACATAGCTGCCAAATGTGAGAACAAGCAAAAATGGAAATGCTCTTCAGCCAACATGAGATCGCAGTTCAGGCATTGCCACTCGGTCAAGACAAGTGGGTTGACCTCATTTTGTAACATGAGAAAGAGCAGCACTCTGCAATTTACAAACATTCATCTCCACAGCCAAAAACCTTTCACCGCGGTTGCCTCAAAGGGTGCGTCAGGCAGCACATAACTGTTGAGTGGATGGGCAGAGACCTGACTCAAAACACAAAATCAGTACAGACTGTTGTAATTTTCAAGGGACGCACAGAATGGCAAATAACAAAAAAAAACTTTGTATTCAAACTAAATTTGAGTGTTGGCTTGACAAATTTGTAACAGTTTATTAATGGATGTTAAAATATTTATGGATGGATGAATGAACAGACTATACAAAATATTTGAATGAATACTTGAAATTTAATTTATATTAAATAAATTAAATTATAATCAAATTAATTATATTAAATTTGATTCTATGCACTCTTAAGCATTCATTATTTATTGCAAAGAAGCTGTGCAACCCAAATTTCTTTTATCAACTTCATTAAGAAAGCAGCTGTATGGTTTTGCATCAGTGAACAACATGACTGTTATATTTTCTTGAGCTTATTTGGAATTTGTGAGATTCCAGAGAGACTGTTCTTTCTGAAGCCAATCAGACCTGTTGATGTGCATACAGCTCCATTTAATGAGTATTTGTGAGAGGAGGTGAAGCATGGAGCAGAAGAGTTCAGACACACTTTAAACCGCTGTTAGTCTTCTGCTGTATCATCACTCATCACAGGTTGCAACAGAGGTACAGTCTGCAGGGTTCAGTGGGCATGAGACACTTCTACTGACATCTCCTGTCTGACTCACACACACACACACACACACACAAATGTGCAAACACAGATGCTTATACACACATTCACCGAAGTGCAAACACAAGCATATAATCTCACGCACATAAAATACAAATGATCACTCACTGAAAACATTCTCTCTCTCTGTTACGAGCAAACAAGCGCATACACATGACCAGAAACAACCTGATATTGTCAGAAAACATTTGTAAGTTCCACATAGATTTTGTTTTTAGGAATATGTTGAAATCATCTATTTGTTTGAAAACCATATATGTACTGATGCCTTAAATAACCTAGAACAAAAGCATTGATCTGAAGGATATTTTGATATCTATATAATTACATAACCAACTCAACCAACCCAAAACATTTTTAAAGTCAAGGTGCCAAAGAAAAGGTGCTGGCACAGACTTAGATGGCACTGTATTGATATTAGGTTTTTGTTCAAAACCATCCTCAAACATCTCACTTCAACTGGCTTAACATTCCATTCAAACTTTGCAGATTCATTGCAAATTTCTTTACATAATGTTACCATTCAAAGGTGCCTCTACACTGCACAGTGTCTACTGTACAGCAGCTTTCCGCTTCACTGCATTTAACACTATTATTGTTAGATCTGGTGCTGGTGAATGATGCAGGACTACACAAGACGAGACAGAGGAAAGTCAATGGGGGTTTTAATGGGTAAAATCCAACAACAAAAACTTCCAAGAACAAACTGACATTAAACATCCATGAAAAAACTGATGGGTCAAAAAACGTGTGTACAACAACGAGACTTGACAAAGACTGAACAGAGAACTGGAAATAAATAGGTGAGTCCAAATGGTGAGCAGGTGAGTCTGTGATCAGCGTGATTGCAAAATGGAGAACAGGTGAAAACAAGATGGCTGACTGTAGTGAGGGATGCTGGGAAATGGAGTTCTTAATATTCTGGTGAGAGGTCTGCAGCAGAGGATGGACCCGTGACAATTATTTATCTGCCCTGCTTGCACTGCTAATTACTTTAGGAAATGCAAATCTTGTTCTTAAGATCTGTCATTTTGATACCAACATTCATAAACCCAGGACAGCACAGAAAATTGTCTATGATAACCCATAAAGGCAGAGAACTTTAGAGACCAAGAGAGCTGAGATGGCTCTGAAGGTATCTCTGACTTCACTCCCTTTCTTCAGAACTAAAAAATAATTTTCTTGTTAAGTGGGATAATGCATTCATTATCCTGCTGCCCTACTGCAGGGCTCACACTGAGTTTATTTTAACCCTCTTAATTAGAGGGGTGTATAATAACCACTACTACAGACTAACAAATCAATCTTACCTACTGTTCATTTGTTTGGTCCTTTTTCCCCACAACGACCGATTCTACAACTTAAATGGTGACCATATCGATTTGGTTGTTGGACCATATTGTTTGGTTGGTTTGTGGAGGCATAATGAAGTTCCCAGACCGTGTGTTCTTATAGAGTTAAGAACAGCAGGGGCCACAAGCAAACCTGTTACTCTCAGATTTATTAGACTCAGCCTGCAGCGAACAGCGAACCATAATAAATGATATCATTTATGACACGGCCTTGGTCATATTTTCAGATAACTAAATTATCAGATACAATTTCACTTCAGGATCTCCAGGCTAATATACATTATTGATCTGTGCACCTTTTTAATCAAACATACATGAATTGGACTGATTGAGAACTTTTTAAACACACCTTTGGGCATTTTCTGATGGTTTGCGAATGAAGCACAGTTCATGACTCCTCAAATAGACTACACTTGCCTCTGTAACCTAGTAAAAAAAGGTTTTGATAAATGTACACCTGGGTCAAAAGTTTGGACAGACATGCTCATTATTCAAAACTGAAATAATAAAAAAACAGAAATGGGAATTATTCAGATAAATGTTATGATTTGGCATGCACTGACTTACAGTAAATTCAAAGTGTACATTTTTTTTTCATTATCAGTACTTGCAGTAACCCATAACCCCACTGCAAACTCAATTCAAACTCACTGCTAACACAATGCTGTGCCAGTTGAGCTACAAGAAGGTTGAATTCCTAAATTATCTTAAAGCATTCTTAAATTATCGTAAAACAAATACATTTGGCGTTTTGCTGTACAAAAAGATTGCAATAATCCATTTAAAACACAATTGTAATAGTTCTCACGTTTAAATCTTTGGGAGATTTGCATTTAGTACTTGATCCAATTCATCCGTTAAAATGTCAGTTTTGTAAATAAATGCATACATAGGCATTTATATTTGTCGACAAAGATAACAGATTTTTTTTAGATCAAAATGTTTTAAAGATCACAATTATAAAATCTGTCAAGTATGTTCAAACTGGTATTTAAATAATTTTAATCTAAGGACAATTGTATCAGGACAATTATACAATTGTCTTACTTTCCTGCAGCATACACGACTAGAAATGACAAAAAAATAATACAATTAGAGGAAGAACATAAATTGTATTGCACTTTATTTGAGATAAGCAAAAGTGAGCAACAGTAATACATATACATAAAATGTTGGACGTTGTAATCGAAAATAAAATGCGGTGAAAGTGTAATGAAACGAGCGCCAACTTAAGCGCATTAACTTACTTGAAAATGCTTGTGCTAGCAGGTTGCAGACGCTTCCACTATCTCTCAGGCGTGACGCGAAAAGATCAAATTTGCATCTCCCTCATTATCATTAATAACGCGCTTGCTGCGGACAGTCTATTGTCTCAGATCGTTGGAAAAGGTACTTGAGTGTGAAATAGCGTGAATAGGATTGAGTGTGGAAATAGCGAGACAATATGACATGCAGTTAAACATCATGGGACCCTGGAACTGCGGGATCAGTATAACACTTTAGCAGTAGTTGACTTTAAAACAACAACAACAAAGGCTGTAGTAATAAGGTTGTGTAGCACGATGCATTAGCCTACACTGTGCATAATACAGTTAATTATTATAATAACAATGAGTTGTACAGCCAGTTTCACAAAATTATTTTCCCAGTTTATTTGTAAATACACCGATAAAAAGATATAAAAATCTTTTCATAAGGTTAAATTCAAATCGCAAAAATAACCACTAACGTTTTTTAACACTTTACACATTACTATTATAATACAAAAATATAAAGCACCTCAAATATCCTTACATGTGTTAATGTTAATTAATAAAATCTCATAACAAATAGGAAAGATAATTTATTTCCCTTCAATTTTTCACATATGTAATACTGTAAATAAGGACAGCCCTCATTAATCGCTGTTGTCAAAAGGGTTATAAGGCCAGTTTGATAGACACCTTATTGATGCACCTTTATTTATGCTGATTCATTCCAAAAGCCCTAAATTGCAGAACCATCAATCTTAGCCATTGTTTTTCCTCACTCAAAGGGAGTCATCAATTAGGAGGCTGGTGCTCCCTGTGTTTTGGCCCAGACATTGGGTTCCCCCTTATAATACAAGAGGCCTGTCTACACTGAGACTGTGCAGGGATGGGGAGAGAGAAAGAGAGAGAGCAGAGCAGGAAGGGGGTTGGGGGTGATAGGCAGTACTAAGCCTGAAGGTACATCATTATTACCCCCACCCCCACCACCACTATAAATTTGTATCCTATTTTTATCTGTATTTAGTCTCTGCATTATCACAGAACATATAAAAAACTAAAACAGCAACACTAACACAGGAATAACTAAATACATTGTAATATATGATTTTTTTTATGATTGTTTTGTGTAAGCTGTACCAATAATGTTTAACAATTAACAAGGCTAAATGCTTGTGACAACGATTTAGCAAAATAAATGCACAATAGAAACACCAATAACAAACCAATAAATTAACACTGTATAATATTAGTTCAGTGTCCACGACTGCCACCATGGCTGTAAGATTTCTTGTTTTGTGAGAACAACTCCACTGTGCTCGTCTGACTGATAAAGTCTGATTTGTCTCTATAGGAGAAATCCGTACCAGAACGACCTGCTCCAGTTGAACCCTTAAACATTTTGTGTAGAATATACTATATTTAATACATTTTAAAGTAATGAGTACTTTTAAGATGTCTGCTTTTCATACATTTCTTGTTGCTTTGCGTATAATAACAAAACATTTGAACATTTTCAGTTTTGCTTTTGATCAGCTTCCCCAAAGGCAACCTCTAACCCTTCCCCCGGGTAACCACCCCCCGCAGGTGGCTGGCAGAAGGTCCATCTCAGTACGAAGCCCTCGGGCATCACCGCCGCGACAGTGCTGGTGGCTGCTGGTGGAGAAAATTAAATTACTGCTCGCGGTTTGTAAACAACACAAAGCCAATGATACGCTTAATTACGCTTTTGACGCTGCAACTAGAGAAGCGC
Source organism: Yasuhikotakia modesta (assembly GCA_036877545.1). Classification (NCBI taxonomy): domain Eukaryota; kingdom Metazoa; phylum Chordata; class Actinopteri; order Cypriniformes; family Botiidae; genus Yasuhikotakia; species Yasuhikotakia modesta. Next base: position 68,392 of record JBAJNP010000080.1, on the reverse strand, counting down.
GATCGGCAATGAAAGAGATGGATTACAAGAAACATGAACAAGAAGCAGATGTCTTCAATCTATGTATCTATCTATCTGTCTGTCTGTCTGTCTGTTTGCCTGTGCTATTTGATGTTTTAAGATGCACGGAAACATCTGTAGATATGTTTCTCTAACAATAAAACGGACTATCCCTCAATTTGCTATTGAAATTGAAAATGTAAAAGTATTTATCTCGGTTGTTAATTGACGGGCATCTCTGTCATCTCGAATACAAAATACCTTAAACACAAACCGAATGCTCTGACTTACAGTGCAAGACCATGGTTATATAGGTAACTTATTTTATTAATTATCATCTTACAATCAACAGACCCATAAGTAAGAAAACATTGAATAAAACGTATCAGTTTGTTTCTTGTGTTAAGGTGATTACATTTACTGAGAGTAATTTGACGCTGAAATTACAGAATACAGAACGCTGACAAACATATACATGACTAACTCACTAATGTATAAATAAAAACTTATATATAAATAAGTGAGCAGTTTGTGTAATTTACATAAGGCAATTTCTACCTAAATTAGAATTCCAAATACTCATTAAATCATAATACAAGAAATGCAATGCTTTAAATTTTATCTACCAAATAGTTATTTGATGTTATACCATAAATATTTATCATTTAATTATTATTGTTCAATAATAATAATATAATTATTATCGGATCACTGGTGTTTATTATTAATATTAATAATTAATATTATTGTCATTTATAAAAGAAATAATAATAACAATATAACAGACGAAGGCACAATTAATAAACAACCAACTGGCTACGTCGTAGTTCGTTACCATTTTCATTTACCCCAAACGCCCTTTCTGAAAAATGCCCTTTTTCGCCTAAAATTTATATCGACAAAGTAAATAAAACAATTCATTATTCCAACAGTTTATCTGTTTCAGGTCATACAAGACTGTTGAATGTTATCCTGTCTCCCCTCTCCTCACACCTCTCATTTAGCCCATTTTACCAGATGACGTATCGGGGATCCCGGTGAGCTCCTCTGTACTTTTCCGTTTTGGCGTTCCGTCCAGTTTAAGCTGTGTGATCAGGCAAGTAGGCGCCAGGTTTTCCCGAGGGAGAAAGTCAAGGACTGCAGCTCGAGATGCAGAATAACGTAATTCAATCTGCTCCGAATTCAACCTAATTACAGCAGAAAGCACAACAGTCTTGTGAGGGATGGAGATTGGTGCAATGGATGCGAATTCCCTTATTGACAATCTGAACTGCGCTTACACGCGCGCACTTAACTACACACGTGCATCTGAGGGGCAAAAGGCCAAGACGCACGCAAGAAATGCTAAAGGTAGATCATGTACTAACACTTCTAACATCCATAGCTCAGCCTGCTCCACTATTTCTCAGTTCAAAAACACCCCAGCTCACCATATTTTCAAGTTCATTGCATTAATTGATCAAAACAAATGAACAGTAGCACGTCACAGCATTTCACCTTAAATGCAAAGCTCCTCTTGTACTTGGAGAAAAACACAGATGCCTAAACAGTCAAACCTCATAATCTTTAGAGGGATGCAGCTGTGATGGGTGGGATTTTCTTTTCAAACCCACATCCATATTTAACATGGCGAGCAGGTGTTCTGTCAATACGTGTTAATTGCTGTTATGGTGTTGTTGTATTTAGTTTTAGTAATTTTTATTTTAAGATTTCAAAAACGAATTTGGCATCATTTCGCTTTGATTGAGAGCTCTTTGCGGACTTGTAAGTGTCATCACGGTGGGTCAATGAATCTGGTCAGAGGTGCACTGTGACAAATATCTTTTGTCTTCGATTAGTCTTTTATTATCAGAAACCGCCTGGAGATTCTGATTTATCAATTACCCCTATATACACTGCAAGTCTGCCAAGACGTCGCCTAGGGCAATCATACGGGCTTCAGACTTTCACCTGGAGACCGAGGTAGGAGATTTAAAAATGACGTTTCACGTCTATAAAAAAATAATAAATCAAACCTTTTAAAATAGAAATAGTCTAAATGGAAAAGTAATATTGAGAAACTGCGTTTTAAACATCTCTTTATTTGCATTTAAAGTCCCATTGTGTCAGATTGACAGGTCTGCTGATCTGTTTCTTTTTATTTGGTTTCAAAGTGTCCCAGCATGTATTTTAAACACTCGCCTTAAAAATTGTGTTTAACTTTTTGATTCATACAAAACATTATAAACTTGAAACAATTTTTAACAGGACACGAATTGGATAAATTTAACAGTTTAACAGAATAAACAGCTTATAGCTCTTAATGAAATGAACAAACTTTAGGTAGGTAAAGACAGGTAGTAAACTTAAACTAATTAGTAACTATTAGATAATATTTTGCCCCCACGTGAAAATTTAACTGTATTTAACGCTCAATGTTGACGAAAAACATTCTCCTGGAATGTAATTTAACTCAATAACAAATAAAGTTCAAAAAGTTAATTTAGTCCGATAATAACTGTTGTTAAAATAATTTTGTCCAAAATAACATGAATGTTCATAGCACAATAATATGAATGTTAACGAAATTAGATCTATTATTGCATATGTGTATATACAAAATGCCATTAGAGCAAAGTCATGAAAATGAAAATCATCCCGCATCTAACAAATTATAGCAAATCCTTTATATAACAAATTGTGATTGAGCTCTTACTTTTTTTCTAAATTAAACTGTTTACTGATAAAGACATGTATCATTATCATTTTAACCTCAGACAGGCCTATAAAGTGCGCATTAATGCTTCTGTGGAACACCTGCATCACTTTGCCATAGCAACTGAATATAATTACTACAATTTAACAAAAGGGGCGTCTGCGTCTTACCTTCCAGGATTAGAAATGCGCATATTTTTAATACAGACCTACAACTATTTCTTAAAGTTAGCAGAGGGAAACATTTTGATAGAGCCAAACTATGAGCTGTTGTTGTTACATCCTGCTCGTCGTAAACTTCACATCGGACGACCTCTTGCAGTTAAAAGCCAAGCAACTTCCAATGTTGCTTTATTGGATATTACAGAGAACCCAACATGTTTTCTTGCAATTGAAATACACAATAACGCTTATTATTGATACAGCTTTGTATTTAGAAAATTGATTTTTATGCTTCCCTCTAGCCACGTTGGGCTGCTGAGAAATATTTTTATTCGTGCGAAAGCTGAAATAAGTACGTAATAAAACGATGATATATTAAATTCGTTTTCCTTGCTTTCAGTTTTTATTATGGGCCATTTTTCATTTTTATTGAATTTAGAGAACCTTCCACGGTAGCTTCAGGCGGAAAAAGGCTAAATTATTTGCGCCAATCAGACTGTCTTCTGCATCACCAAAGGCAATCGAAGCTTCTCTAGCTTCACCCTTTATTTCACGCACCTAAAGCTTAGTGCACTTCAATTCAAATTCAGTTTCATTTTATTAAACAAACGCATTGCCATGTTGAAAGTTGCATGTTTCGGTACCCTTGAAAGAACCTGAAGAGTTTATTTTCTTAATTTATCTAAATCCCTGTAATAGAGTCAACAAACTTTATTATGAACTGAATTATTTGAATCTGAAGTATAATTTCAAATTACAATTCATTATTGTAGCATGTCCATAAAAAGCTAATTGCGCCTAATATACTTGCATAAATAACTGTATTCTAACATTCAAACAATCCACATTGACTTGATTGCTCATGACAATCATTATAATTTAAAGTCGTCATTAAATCATTCCAACGTATTGAGCATATTGTTATCTACATAGCACTGCTAAGTGTGTCTCGTTATATGGCGTTTTCATTCTGCAACGTGAACTACAATACAACTGCCCTGGCAAAAACAGAAACGGCTTCTTTAAGAGAGGGGTGCGGGCACCAAGCTTTGTCTTTCCAGAAGTACAAGCGAGCCAATAGAGAGGCGCGTGACAGAGTTCGTACAGAAGGGGTTTGTCTCACCTGATCGAAATCACTTCAAGAGGCGCGTGTACAGGACATTTTCAGCTCGCTACAATTAATATGCTCGTAGCGGACAGTTAACACTTCACTTTGGAAAACAGTGATGTGGGCAGGTTGGGCCGTGCGCCTTTTTGAGAGTGCTACTCCAGAAGCGCGTCGGTTTTCTGCGTGACATCTTGGCAATTCTTCACTCCGAGGATTTAACAGTAAACGCGGAGACCTGTCCAGCATCAAGTTGATTTTTAAGGCACGGTTATGGAACTGCAAAGAGGCCAGGCGCAAAATAAGGTGCAAAGTGTTGGATAATGCCGGCTAAATTACATACTCTTGATGGAGCCACTGTGCCACATTTCCTTGGACATCAAATGGCAGCGCACTAATCTGCATATAGGCTCTGAGCCCTTCAATGAATAATATTTGTTATAAAATAAAATTGTGGAATAAACCGTGTTGAAGTGTTTTTAGGAATTAAACACTGCTACCTTCGAGACTGTGCGTAAAGAACAGAACAACGAAAATGGAGCACACGGGGATCGAAGAAGTGAACCAAACCCACCATCAGCACGAACCCATAAGCTTTGGAATAGATCAGATTCTAAATGGCTCGGACCAGTCGAGCAGCTGCATGCTCCCAGGCCGAAACAGCGACACGGACTATCCACTCGTACCTAACGTCTACGCCAACGGCTACAACGGCGTGTACAATCCGGCCTGCTCAATGGCGGCCAGTCTGGCAGGTTCCTACAACGTCAACATGAACATGAACGTAAGCATGAATATGAACGTTAATGTGAACTCAGGGAATGCAGGTGGTGTTATCCGGGTCCCGGCCCACAGACCAATGCAACCCGCACCTCACCAATCGACCCCTGCCCATCCACATGCCATCACAGCAGGAATACCCACCGTACCCACAGTATCTAGCATGGGCAACCCCGCCAACTTCACATTTCCCTGGATGGAGAGCAGCAGGAGGTTTGCGAAAGATCGGTTGACTGGTAACGCCTATTATTTCTTTTAAATACTTGCATAGAAGTATTAAATTATAAAGAGGCTAAACAACGACTAACAACTAAAAAAGACAGACACGTTACGACGTGTCGCGGTCTGTTAACAATAAGCGTAAGTTAAGGAGAAACGAATCTTAAGATTCTACTAAAACAGAATATACATTTAGCGTTTTACGTGGTACCAGCTAAAACGAAGAAAGAGCATAGTATGACTACAGAAGAATACGGAGTATGTTTAGGCCTCTGCTTACTATTATTATTCGAATTCGTAATTATTCGTATTATTAATATTTCATGAACAAATTAATGAAACAGGATAATGTCCCATTTTTTAAAGTGTCCACTTCCACTGAACCGGTATTTTTTGATACACTAAAAGTTTGTGGCGGAAAAGATTACTGAAGTAGAACGAAAGCAAAAACTTCACTTATTTAGGCTTAAAGCTGTATTAAAAATGTGTGTAGAGCCAGATGTATTTTTTGTAAAATAACAAATGAGTAAAAATTACTATGACTTTTTACTCATAAAATTTGTGGTTCATAAATGTTTATTTTGGTTTATGACTTACATTATTTAATATTCTTGTGATCTGAACTGCTTTTTTCCTTGCTAAATTTAATATCAGTAAAATCATTTTTTAAAATATTTTTTATTATCAAAATTTTAATTTTTATTGTCTACTGTTATATGATCGTTTTCACATTTTGACCCTAACAATAACTTTTATTTGAGACAACCTAATCTTGCTCTAATCCGGTTTATAGATACGTTTACCCTGCTCTCAATTGCACGGCTGTAGGATCGGAAGTATCTGGGCCTGTTATAGTGCGCGTCACACAATAAAACACACAGTACCTTTCAAAGAAATGCAATTTCCGTATATTAGTTGCATCTGCATGTTTTACGTCCATATTTAATGTCTGCTGTTTCTTCTGGGCCTTTAGGATAAATGAACCATGATTTAGTGACAGTAGTGCCAAATGTTGTCAGTATGCCACAGCCCGTAGTGATGCGTAGAGCAAGTTAACAAATCGTTTTAATCTGCGCAAACAATACCGACAGAGATCGAGAGAGCCCAATTTTGGATAACGTTTCCAAGTGCCTTGGAGGAAAATTTGAAGGATAGACTCGAGTCCTGAAGAAAGGTTGCACTCCACAGAGAGTACCCATAATGCTATGTTATTTGCTTTATCATTAATATGTCATTTTATTGTAGGCTATACATGTGTATAAAATATAAAAAATAATATGCATCATTGTGCTTTATAACCATCGTCTGTTTTTTTTGTGTCAACTGCTTGTTTGTAAAAATGTTTATGAATTTTACTCATAGTCTTCTTGAGGCGCTCATTATGTAGCCTTTTATTATGTGGTCTGTACATCACAGACTTTTGCACTACACTTGTCTGCAATTCCTTTGATATTCCTGATTTTTTTTAAAACCCACCAGCCTGTAAGAACATTGTAAAGTAAACTGAGTAAAATAATTACTATTTTCTCCGGCAGCTTTCTCCTGCAGCTTAAATTTAACCACAAGTATCACAATGTACACGGCTGGCCCGACATATCATGCCAAATTGGGAGGCGATGAAAGATTGTCACGTGTTTTTTTTGTGTGCGTGTGTGTTAATTAACTCCTTGACAGTTTACAAGTTTATAAAAAACAGCTCAGTCGCTTTTAAGTCAATAAACACAGGTGGGTTGGCTATTGTAAATGAGCTCGGCTGCCTTGTGAAATGATCTTGTTGCTTGGCTTGACCGTGTTAACAGCATTGGCGACAACGGTACTGTGCAAGAAGCTCTTTACGCACAAAGATAGTATTTTACAGTATTTTAATGTACACGATTGGTACTTTAATGGTAAAAAATAATCCGGTTTGCATGAATAGTTTTCATGAAAATACACAAAAACAACACAAGTACAAGAGAGCGTTCTACCGAGGCTGCCATCTGCGGCGCCATCTTATTGATATTTTTATTACACTATCACTTTCATATGTTGTATGTAGAGTGTTACTTCTACCAAGCCAAATTCTGCGTGTATGTAAGTATACTTGGCCAATAAACCTGATTCTGATCTATTTAAATAACATCAGAGTCTACACTAGGACAATAATAGCACACCTGTTTAACGCTTACGTCTAGCGCCGACATGTATTTCGCTTAGGTGCATATTTAGCTGCAAGAGGCACGGGTGCGTCCACCGATTAAGCGTAACAGTATATCCGTCAGATAAATTTATTTCACTGCTGGTGGAGTTTGGCTGTTGGGGCTGCATCACAACAAGAGGCAAGTGCTAGTCATTATTTGACTTAACCGGTCTTCGAGGAATTGAAAAATTAAATTGGACGTGGCTGGCGCGCTATCTGAAATGACAATAGCTATCTTTCCTACCCATAAATACAAATGATTATAAAACCGAGACTAGGCCATGTAGTCATGGCGACGTGTCTAACCGGAGAGCCATCGGGCGGACGGTTTATTTATTTTCCTGACCATTATTTATTTTATTTTTTATGTTATTTGATATTTCAATTCCCATCATTGGGTGGGGCTATTTACGTACACTGCACGTAAATAGCTACAAATGTTATATCTCGCTTTGAATCTATTACATGTATATTTATTAGATTGCTACAAAGGTAATATTCGCAATGGGAAAAGCAGACGCTGTCGCGTGATGGTGATTTCACGAATAACTGATTTTATTACTGTCCGCATATTCTCTAAGGCAAGCTTTGATTTTTTTGATTTGTTCACGATAAATTTTATTACACAGACATGTCATTTAGAATTCCCTCTGCTGTCGACAGCGAATACGAACAATGCTTTGCTTCAAGCTGACCCACATATGTATTTGCGGGGGAGTGAAGGGTTTCCGGGAAATGTTTTACTAGTTTTATACTTCATAGTAAAATATAAAAAACAAAGCCTTGACATTAAGCCAAAAAATTCTCACAACTGTCAACACAGATAATCCAAAATAGATAAATAATTTGTCTTTTGTCTAATTTGTCTTAATTTTGCATTTTAATTAGATTTTCGGTTCTCCACCTTCGGGACAATCAAAGTGCGCTTAATTAAAGTCGACTTTGACCGCCTGTCACTCAAGACCAGCGCTTTAATTAAAAGGAATCAGTCAATTACGCACAGGAATGAAGACTCTTTGCACTTGATCCAATCATAGCCCTTTTTTAAATACTTGTTAAATAAAAGATGCCAACTAAACTCACAGTCTAGGCATGAGTGCCATGATCAAAATAAACATTTACTAGTTCTCACCAAGTACACTAATAAAGTTAAGCTGATTGGAATTGCCTGGCTCTTGTTTTCTCTATTTGTAACTGACTGTATCTGAGGACGACCAGAACAAATTCAATGTCAGCCTGGCTGCACATCAGACCTTAAGCAATACCAAATATGTCCAGTGTGACGTATTACATTCAAAAAGTGACCGGCAACACAGCAGCGAACCTTGAATTACACAAGTGCGTGAATAAATGCACAGAGTGCTGTGACCAGCCAAGAACAGATATTTGCAGGCTTGGTTTTATCTAAGCTCCAACCTCCTGCTCCTAGGGATAAACACTTTCTGTTTGCACACATGGGCCAACCATTCATTGCAAGACCAATGTTTAGCTCAGCAAGCAAAATCACATCACCCTGATTTAAACATCTAAATCCCTTGTCACACAAGACTATTTAAAAAAAAGTTTTTTCTTTATGAAGGTCAAACAATTTATAGCTGTACTGTTTCTCTTTCCCTGTCTTTCTATTTAAATTTTAACAATTTTAAGGTACTCAATGTTTTTGTAATGTCTTTCTTTTACTTAACTTTTTACTTTATTGTTTTCGCGTTTACCAATTCTTTTTGCGTTTCACTCTGCTCACACTCATTATCCAGTTGAGATTGTCCAGTTGAGATTGATCCAGTTGATTTTTTTTTCCAGATAAAACAAGATTTCTCACCAGTTCCAAATGATTTTTGTATGGTGGAAAAAGGTAGAAGGTTCACAGGGTTTAAGCAAGAACTTAGAATTCTAACCAAAACACTGTTGCTATATATAGTCATATTCTCATATAATTCAAAAACACACTGTTTATCTGTTGCTATAATCCTCATTTACCTTTACACAGGCCAGCATGTCAGCGTGGGATGACATTTAATGGCATTCTCAGAGACTTGTTACCACAATTCTGAGAGCAAGAAGCGAACAATGGATATATCAAATAAATACATACAAATGGGAATTCAAAAAGCTTGAAAATTAATTAGCTGCACATTATCAACTGGATAATGAGTGATTTATGGGTGTATAGATAAAATGAAAGATAAGGAGAATATTAAGTGTTTATTGTTCTGTAATAATTATACTCAGCAGTTAGTATATTATGTGCTTTAAGGGTTTAGGGCAGTACAGCTACATAAATGCACGCACGCACACACACACAGGTGTATATGCTTTGTGTTTGTGCTCTCATTCTAAAAAAAGCATAATTTAGTTTGTTTAATAATGAATTCCCTTGTGGGGACATTGTCTAAACAAACAAAACTAGTCTAAACAACACACACACATTTGACCAAATAATATAATGTGAATGTTATTAATTGCAATAAATAAATAAATTTAATCCACTTACATCCTGTTTTATATTTTCAGCTGCTCTTTCACCGTTCTCAGTGACAAGACGGATCGGCCATCCGTATCAGAACCGAACTCCCCCGAAACGGAAAAAGCCCCGCACGTCGTTCAGTCGTGTGCAGATCTGTGAGCTAGAAAAGCGGTTTCACCGGCAGAAATATCTAGCGTCTGCGGAGCGCGCCACGCTCGCAAAAGCGCTGAAAATGACAGATGCTCAGGTCAAAACCTGGTTTCAGAACAGAAGAACAAAATGGAGGTGGGGGAATGCATTGTGTTTTTATCTAACATTAGACTATTTATTTTTCTGTTTTATTAACTGTGATAAAACTGTTTTTACTGTGCAAATGTGACAAATAATGTATTGATTTTAATATATTTTTGTCGTTAACAAATTGTGTTGCTTTTTCGACTTAAAAAGATAAAAAGAAACAGGCCTTACTTTTAATTACACCTCCCCACAAAAACAATAAACAAAAATACAAATTTACAATTTTAGTCCTTAAACATTTGTTTGTGCTTCAGGTCCGCTACTGCACCATAGTTGTAGCTACTTTAGTCTGGAGTTTAAATGAGGGGGCTTTTAGGGACAACTGGAAAAACATTGCTATTGATTTGCTGAGGTTTGCATTTTATTTGTTTATTTATTTTACATTAAACACCAATTGTCTTGACCAAGCAGAAATGTTCAATGGCTTTTAAAAGGCCATATAGAAACTTGCTGTTCATGCATTACAGAGCCTATTCTTCTGAATAATTGAGAGCATGTCCATTCATTCCCCATAATCTACTCAACCTTTTGCTGTTGGCTCTTTTGGAGCAAATAAGTGCCCAATCTAATTAAGAGCAGGGTTTACTTACCTTTGGTTTTTACCAACAGGCTGCTATTGCAGACAAGAGCTTGCTTGATGTGATTTATTGTAATGAAGGTGAGTCATGGCCTTTAACAAATAAAAATATTATAGTTGTTATAGTGTGCCTACTCATCAATATTTATGGCGCTCAATTTAATTCAACAATTATCTGTATCTGTTGAAAGCTGCTGGGAAAAATTCATTAGCACAGTGACTTTCCTGGATTGTTAAATTTGCAATGCTTTTAGATGGCCTTATCTAAATTTTTATATACATGTTATGAATTATGCAGATGGAATCACGATAAACAATACGTAAACACATATAGAAACAAAGAATCAAGTGCCGCTTTTAAGTTTTCCAGTTTTGTTATAATGTAAAATATTTAACGGTAGTCTAGAGAGACACTTTGAGAATGAAGGATGTTTTAGCTTGTTGCTGGTACGGGTAACAAGCATGTTATCAAATGATGGGAGTGCAATTGCATTACACTGATGCGTTTAGCTGTGACGTGTGGCTAATGGACGCCGGGCGGCAGGTATGGTTATGCAGAATGAAATAATAAAGGACTCGCTGAAATGTGATTTTTTTTAGATAAATGCTGGTGTTTTGTTTGATTTATTTTGATTTGTATTTTTGCATACCTCGAAGGGCTGCAAGCTATCGAGTGAAAATGCGATATGCAATAATACTATCAACTGGTAATCTCTGCTATCTAAAACTGAAACATACATTAAAGTCACTATTTCATTATTTTTGTTACCCCCTCCCTCTTTTGGATTTCATTTATTTACACTGCGTTGTAAATACCATTTTAAACTTGCATCTGACATATAGCAAGCATCAAAAGTTTTTTTAAAGGATCAAACTAGAAAAACAGTGATCATTGTCTCCACAGTATATAGAATCTTCTACAATGTATGTTGGGATAAACACTGCCATTTTTACAGGTTATGGTTGCTCTGCTTTAATATGAGGACTGTAATATACACATCTGTTTTGTTTACATCTGTTTACATCCAAGGTATTATTAAATGTAAAGACACATTAAGACTCACTTTTGTTCTGTTCAAAATGACTTTAGTCATAAAGCACATTGGTTATTTTTCATAAAGGCATGACAGCCCTTTTTGTGAAAGCTGAAAGCTCAGGTCTCTGGTGGTAATTTAAACCAGCCCACAACCTGCACCAGATAAAACACATTACATGACATAATCCACTTTTGTATTTGAAGCAGGTCTCTGTCACTACACATTATGTTGACTTCTATCATGTCTCTGATGACAGGAGGCAGACTGCTGAGGAGAGGGAGGCCGAAAGGCAGCAGGCCAACCGTCTGATGCTGCAGCTACAACAGGAAGCCTTTCAGAAGACCCTTAGTCAACCTCTTCAGCAAGACCCTCTCTGCTTACACAACTCTTCGCTTTATGCCCTGCAGAACTTACAGCCATGGGCAGAAGAAAACAAGGTGACCTCCGTCACCTCAGTCGCATCTGTGGTGTGACCCACACCTTTCATGTATGCTAGTTAATTGAGGAAGAATTGCATAGTCTGGGAGTATTATCATTATACCGTCAATTATAAGTTCATTTATAAGTGGATTTTCAACATTCTCACTTGGACTCATTTTATATGAAGTCACGAGTTTAATTTTTTCTTTATTATCAGAAGATAGAAGAAACAAGGTCTTTTTCAATTACATATGGAAAAAAAGAGTAGAAAAGTATAAAATATTATTAAAGGAGTAGCTCTAACCTTGAGATAAAATGTCAAAGCCTGACAACAAATTAAACTCAGCTGTATTTTTGTAATTGTTGTGTAATTGTTTATTGCTTATTTTCAAGAATATCTGTTATTTACTTCTTAATATATATCCCATAAAAATGGGAAATATCAAATGATCAGCATCCAGTTCATTTTCATTCCCACCAAAATCTGATTGGTCATTTACTCGTCCCTTACCCTACGTTCTCGTTCCTCTTTTCTTTAGCTACCCATCTAAGAGAGGGAGGGGCTTTGTCCTCTCCAACCCAAAACCGCAAAGCTGTCTGATGAATTTCACCCATCAAGATGGCTGTTTGTCTACGTGCCATTTGGTATCAAGGAGACTGACTCAACCCCAGACTCGTTCAGTCTTGTTTCTTTTGTTTATGCTTTTTATTTTGTAAGATGTGTTTGTGATGCATGTTCTCTACATTTCATGTACAAATAGATTAACTTGAAATTGTTAATTCTGTCGAGCTGTAGTCCTTCCTCAAAAGCATTTTGGAAGTGTTTACGGAGGTGCTCTTTCATTGATGTGGCGCTTAAAGGTGTTTTATATTAAAAAGAATTGTAACTTCTATAAAGAGTATCACAATTTTTACCCAAGGTTGTGTTCCGCTGCTCTGTGAACATTTTTTAACTAATTAAAGGTAAAGTGTTATTTGTGAACTACAAACTACCTACAAATTGTTGAGAAACATACATAACCACAACCCAAAACAATGTCACCGCTGAAGCCAATGTTGCTATTTTGGGCTTGTTGAGGTGCTCAGACAAAGCAACATTTTAATAGCCCAACAAAGGAAACAGATCAAAATTGATCTATAATAGTCTATGCATTTGAAGCTGAGACAGGAGAAAGTATTTAAACATTGAAAAACTAGGATGCTTCATCTTTAATTCTACCACCCACATATAGATTCCAGATAATTATTTACTGTAAACATCTAATGACTGACTAGTAAAAACCTGTGAGTGCAGTTTGTTGAAAAAATGAAGTCCTTGACATATTTGAAAGACATACATCACCCACCCATGTCCACCCAGACACACCATGGGCGTAAACAACTGATGAGATCTCTAAGAGCCAAGACAGCAGTCAAAACAGAAGTTTTCTCATTGGTTACCACAGAGAAGTGTTATCAGGGTAACACAGCAAATGGACGTGGTATCATGGCAGTTTCTTTCACTGTAAATGAGCCTTCACATACTATACTACACATGGCTGCATCTCTCAGGAAATGCTAAAGTGGTAAACTGAGTACAGCCCTTCACAGCCTATGGCTCTCAGAAAAGAACTGGCAGCTACACAAACCTGAGCTGAGAGCACAGCTTGAAAAACATGAGAAAAACAGGCAACACTTCACATCTTCCATTTATTAACAGTAGTTAATGCATTAGCTAACATGAAACAACAATGAAGACATTTTTTTCACAGCGCATATGTACATTTTTATAGTGATTTTTGTTAGTTATGGTAGACCTCTGCATTTAACCCACCCTTTGTGAGTCATGAACACACACACCTGGAACAGTGGGCAGCACCCTGTAGCACCCAGGGAGCAATCGGGGGTTAGGTGCCTTGCTCAAGGGTACTTCAGTTGTTACCTGCCAGTGCTGGATTTGAACCAGCAATCTACTGATTAGAAGCCTGACCCCTTAACCAGTAAACCACAACTGCCATTTTTGTTAATTGAAATACAAATACTCATTGTTCATTCAAGTTCATTGTGCATCCAATGTTAACAGAAAATTTGACTTTTAAAAAGTTAACAAATGCATCAATTAACATTGACTAATAGTAATAAATGCTGCTGAAATATTTTTTGTTGTTACTTCATGTTAACTGAGATAGTTAACTAGTGTAAACAAATGAAACCTTAAAAGTGTTATTAAGAAATAACTGTATGGAATTTGTGTTTCAACCAATTAAAATTTATTACACTTTTTGTTTTAAATTAACAGTTAAATCAAAATAATTGAAATTAGAATTTGATACTGCAATTATGAAGTTTTTGTCAAGACTGTTTTAACATTTTAATAAGCAGTTAGGCTTAATTCGAAAAACCAGCTCCCACCTTTGCCAGGTTTAACCCATTTTTCTCCTGGTTTGTTTAGACAGGTTTGATCCCATCACACCTAGTTATTCTGACAGTGTGAGTTGTTTGCCTCGGTGACATTTCCTCTACCTTTATTTACTTATTTGCCAGTCATTTGGCTGCTTTCATCTTCCTGTCTTTTCTGAAACGTGACTTTGCTCATTCTGCTGAAATTCCAGCTTCTGTGCTGAAAGGAATTTCTTTATTGTGTTTGGTCATAGGTGCTCTGAGCTTCTCTTTGTCCTTCAGATTGTCCGTTATGCTTTTTCACCCTATGTATCTAAGGGCTATCTACCTTATCCGATAAAAATGTTGTCCTGCAAGATGACTGAGAAGCAGAGGTTAAAGTATCAAACTTCCTATCTCATTCAATGTTTCTAGGCAGGCTCCTGTTTATCTCACAGACACTACAAACAATGTAATGTACAAACCTATATAGTCTCCATTGTTCTTTAAAATAAATCCTTTTCTACAAGTCACAAAAATACACATTATGTGTGTTTGTGTAGGGATGATGCTTAAAACTATTGGTTATCAGCTTCATGTCTTTACCTGGACAGAGCAATGCTAGAAAGTGTAATCTGTTTTATTTTACGTTTGATATTTCCCATTAAGTCCAACAACCAACAGCAATATTAGTTCAAAGTGGCAGCATGAAGTCAACACTCAGCTGAACTTTGTCTGTTCCTCACCCTACAAAGATGCACTGTGCCTCTATATTGATTAATGATATAAAATTCTGGCCTGCAATCACGTGTTAACATTTTTAATTATCTTTTTTCGTCCAAGGGTGTAGATGGATACACCCTTTTTGTGAGAGAACTGTATTATACAGACATTTTATTGCTAAACTAAGAAATTGGCAATACAATAACTGTATAATAATCCATACATATTATGTCTTCAGAGAATCTTCAAAATTAAATAATCAAGAAGGTTGTGTAACATGAGAAATCTGTAGAACAATCTTGTACGAAGTATAGTTACGTCAAAACGATCAGCAAAAGGAAAGCAATAGAGAGACATCTGATATACCTGTAGTGTTATTGACAGATCTAAACTGCTGATTTACTCACCTGCACACATCTTAATCAGGTAGCCATGTTCTCTTTCAGATACAGGTCTTCAAAGACCTCATCCTTAAAAAAAGAAGTTGGGAAAACATTAAGAAGCTAATTTGTCAAGCCAATGAATCTGCCAGCTTTTCATTTATAAAAAGAAAAACAAAAATGAACTACTTGACTGAACATAATCATTGACAGTTGCACCTTAGCAAAAAACTCCAACATTTTAATTTGAAATTATTTTCATGATATTATGAAAAGGTTTTGCTCCTCCTTCTACCAATCCCTACCAATCAACGATAATAAATATGATTGAGAAACTTTTGATTTCAACATTTTGGTTAAAGTAAAACTGTGTAAATAAGGGTTCGTTTGATTTAAGCAATTCTGTGTGCCTTTTATTTGTCATTCTTTAGAAGTAGTATTGAGTTTATAAGTAGAACTCTTGCTTTTGTAGGTATTGACCATTACAATATGCACATTAGTAAACCACTACACTACAAAGACTAAAATCAGGTTAATTTCTGTCTTATGGTTCAACGTCACTGTTAATTTATATGACAACCCATACTAGTAATTAGTACTAGCAACTAGTAATTACATTTCATTAGGTCCAAAGTAAAAAATCGGGCAATTACTGGATCACCTTAAATACTCCATAGATCCAGTTTACACCCTCCATTTGAGGACTTCCAAAGCATTTGTTTAAATGGGTAATGTTAAGCATATGTTGACAGAACCCAGAGACTTCAGAGAGCTCTCAGGTTAAGGTGCTGCCTGTTTTGAACTTTTTTCTTTCAAGATAGTGTTTTTCTCCAAGCACCAGCATGAAGGGTGGAAGCGATTACCTTCAGTTCTTATGCGTAGCTGTCACCTCGAAAAAAATTACAAGCTTTTATCTGTGAACAGGAAATTAACTTAATCCTGTAGAGTCCTGAAGACAAGGCTGAAGTGAATGAGACTTTTGTTGTGATATCAGGATCAGAATTTATTGGCCAAATTTAGTCACCCAATGTCACCCAAAGTGTTGTAAATTGTCAAATCTGTAGCAGCCACAGAAAATGTGTTATTTTTTAATGATACTTATTTCAGTTAAGTAATTTGTCAGGTAGTTTTTATGAGCTTTTATAAGCATTTTATGAGTGTTATTAAAAAAGCTTCTTTTATAAAGATCTTTATACATTGCGATCGATTAGGTTATGACTATTTATTGGGCCGACATGACCAAATGGTCACAGAGGCAGGTTTGTAACACACAGTTTGAAGATTTGATTTCCAAAGCAAGCATTAAACAACTGAGGTGCCCTTGAGCATGACACCTTTCCTCCAGTTGCTTCCCAGGCAGTGTATCTGCCCACTGCTCTGGGTGCAAGTGTGTGCACGTATGTTCCTATGGGTTAATACATGGGTTAATACAAGTCACATTTCAAGCACATACTTGACAAATACGTTAAACGGTTGAAGGACAGGTTGTGGAAAATAAGCCTTTAAAAAAGTCACTTCATATGATTAAAAAATAAGAACTATGCTAAACAGACAAACAGTTTATTTATTTATCAGACACAAATCAGCAATTTTTAATACTTTTAACTTTTAAGAATCAACAAGCATAGTCTACAAAATTACATTTACAGGCAGTATAGTTCTGTAAATAGTTCTGTAAATGTTGTTAAGCAAGGTTAAACATCAAAACATTTGTCAGGTTGGTGTTGTGTTTTCAATCGTTATTTGAAAGTTGTTATATAAGTTCAGGTAAAGGCTAGCAGCTTATTCCAGTTTTGCCAACTATTTTAAATGGAAATTTATTTTAAAACACCCGAATACTCAATAAAGCTGTTCACATTTTAATTAGACAATGGAACGAGTATGAAGTTGAACGAGTGAACGAGTATAGCAGTTACATAGATGCTGCTACAAAAACACCATAAACAAAGACAGCGGCTGTGCACTGATTACACATATACCTACATGTAAAAAAACGATAATCGAGAGAAAATGCCTTATTTACTAAAAACAGTGCGCAGGCCCCGTCCACGTATAAAACTTTTTTTCGCTAAAGAGATCTAAAAAGTCGCTGAATCTGGCGGCAACTGTTTAATCCAATATAATTTAAAAAATTAAAATTAAAGAACGAAAGGTGCCTTGGATATTTATCTCATTGTGTCATCTGGCGGTTTTTTGTGGTACTACCAGTACTGTAAAGAAACGGTGGGACTTTTACTTTATAATAAAGAATTTATACTATTGGATGACACCTCCACAAAACCGCCCACTCGAGCACGCTCATTCGTCCAGCCAGATGTCAATCTCCTCGCCGGAAGTATTGTTTCTGACCCTTCTGTGACGCAAAAATGGAGGACAACATTAAAGACCCAAGCCGACCTCAGATGTATTTATTTGGTAAGCTAAAATTAAGCTCTTAATATGCATAATCATATATGTGCAGGAAGAGACTATATGAAATCTTGCGTTTATCTTATAAGCGTCCGATTTATTTAGTATTGTATAGTGTTGTGGCTAATGCAGATAGCCTCATGCCTTATTGTCTTTGTTTTAAATGCTGGTCCCTATTATTATTGTTGTTATTATTTTTTATTATTATTCAAGGAATATGATACTTTTTCGTGTGTTTTGTGTTACAGTAAAGATACTGTTGTATATTGTTGTGTGTGCCTTGTGCATATGAAAGAGGGTTTTCCTAATGTTTACAATTTAAGTGCAATACTTTTTTTGTTTTTTTAAGTGGAGGATTAAAAGCTAGTTTTGTTGTCATGTAGGCTGCTCATTAAAAGCAGATAAAAAAGAGCACAAAGTGGAAGTGGATGATGATGAAGCTGAACATCAGCTGTCACTCAAAGCGGTGAGGAAGATGATTTCATCAGTTTTTATTAAACGTAGCATAATGTTGCACTATACGCTCTAAACCTTAACATTATAAAGAAAGGCATTTTATTACCTAACATTTAGTGTAATTCTGTATTATTCTGTAATAACACGGTACAGTATTGCATTATCATTGATCTTGTTGCAGAATTATTAGTTATTAGTAATGGTCAGTGGTAAATCTGTTAATAATTTTAATAATATTAGTTTTTTTATTTCAGCAATACTGTTCTTACATGTAATACTATTTGTCTGTACTTGCACTACAGTATCTAATACTGAATTATTCACCAGTCTAACAAAATCTAATCTCACCTGTAAGTAAAACCTAAATGTAAATTTCCTGTTAAGTGTTTACTGCTGGTCAGTGTGACCAGTTACTGCTGGTTTACTGTGTTGAGTGTGGGCCCTTTAACCTAATTGTCTTGCATTGTGGTTAAGGCACTGTATTTTTGATGCTCTTAGTGGTTTCTGCTCATGCCACAGAGGAGAAAAATCATAGGTAACTCACAAGACTTGACATTTACAAATAGATTTGTATGTTAGACGGGTGCATTTATCCAGAGTGACTTTACTGTGCATTGAAGTTGCACATGACTTTGTATTGCTAGGTGAGTGGGAATGGTTCTCTCACTCTTGTCCTCTGTGTTCTCAGGTATGTTTGGGTTCAGAGGCAGAGGATAAGTTTCACACTGTGGAGATGGAGGGATTGACTTATGATGGCAAATCAACCAAAATCACTTTGGCTGTTCTGAAGCCATCTGTTCTGCCTTCTGTAAGTGTGCTGCTCTCCATTCCTTATAAAAAAATACAAAAATGCTTATGTTCTATTAATGTGTGTATTATGAGTCATTAACACCTATTGCATCTGTACTGCATCTATAGTTTCGTGTGATACTGGAATGACATCTTTCACAAACTTTTTTATTTGCAGTTATTTTAAAAGCAGTTTATTTATTACCATTATTTTATTAAAAGGTCAGAGATTTTTAAATTATTTTCTTTATATTTGCATTGAGTACATATTTAATGAGTATTGTCAGAGAAAATAATTTTCCCAATGATTTAAAACAGTGGTGTGTTTATAGTTGTTTTATGGAATTGGAAGAATGTATCTAATAAAAATTCCAGCTGTGTTGAGGCTGGTCAAGCTGTGATTGACAGATTGTTTTTGGAAGGGCGGGTCTTAGTTGCATCATTAGGATGGCAGGCACAAACGCTTCATGACATTAGCACATACTTGCCTCTGTTTTACATCAGCTATGGAAAATATGACCATTTCTAAAGAACCCTGGAAAGAATTTATTTGATGGCTCAGTGCAAGCATAATGTAGGGTTGCAACTGTTCTGTGTGATTGGTATAAATCAGCAGTTTATACCAGAGTACTAGTATTCTAGTACTAGTATACTAGTACAGTGCTGTAACAACAACCTTGTTTAAACTTTGCAGACTTCAGCTTTATAGGCCAATTGCTATTTCATCCATATTCAGTACATTTTGCCCAGGTCTATGTGTTTTTTTTCAGTAATCCCAAAATTAGAACATGCACCCAAGATACCTTTCTGTAAAAAAAGAGCCGAGCAGTAATTGAACCTTAATTACAAGGTTTTGTCTGGATTACTCAGTATACAATTGACTCATCAGTCAGCGTTTGTGTTGAAAAAGATCATCTGGGATGATTTTGGACTGTAGGGATTGCTCACCTTTCAGCATAATTACAACAGTTACATAGCTGTCATTTAAAGCATTAGCCAGACCATCGCGCCTTCAGCTGTTTGCATCTGGTCGTCATGGATGCAAGTCCTGTTGCCTGGCACGGTGGAATGTTCATTCAGAATTTTGGCTGTGACTTGTATTCTGAGAGTGGCAATCGTGTTCTGACAGAGTGGATGTTTGTGTAGGCCTGCCTCACATATACTTACATGGTGTGATCAAGATGGATCCCAGTTGTTTTTAGGAAATAAAAACCTTGTTTACAGGATTTAATGCTATATTCCAGTAAAATGGTGGGAAAAAACAATTTCAGGCTATAGTTGTTGGGTTAAATGGGTTATTTAAGGCGTAAATGACAACTTTAATGTGATTTAATTAGCAATGGGCTTAAAAATGTACCACACTTTTGTTTTTGTAACAAAGAGATCTGTCAGCTAAGGGTGAACAACAATGTGAATGTTTTATAGCTGAGCCTTGGAGGGTTTGAGGTCACACCTCCTGTATCTTTCCGTCTTCAGTCAGGAGGGGGGCCGGTCTACATAAGCGGTCAGCATTTCATCAGTAAGTTCTTTCATCTTTTCTTGTTTGCCATGAGGATCTAGCATGTTTTGTTTTCTAAACACCACCCCATCTAGCATTGGAATATTGTACTTCTGGCAAAATTGTATCCATGTATGACTGTTTTTTCTCTTATATGTTCTTCTCACATTGTAAGTTGCTTTGGATAAAAATGTCTGCTAAATGCCAAAATGTAAAGAAAAGGTGAACTCAGGGTTTACTCAGACGAACTGTTGTAATGTCCATGTGAGTATTCCAGACTAGCCCAAATATTTCTGTACCTCCATACAGACTCTTGACAGTGTGTGATGTGTACAGTTCTGCTATAAACACTTTCATGTATATACTTGTGTGTTGTTCATGTTCTCTGGATTTAAACAAGCACATTCTTTTAAATAGTCACATGCATGTCAAACTTGTCATTTGTAATGTCATACAAACGTTTTGTTTAGTCCTCAACCCATTTAAACCTAGGATTAGAACACATTTTAGATCTAGAGTTATGTCCGTCTCTTATGCTCTTGTCTAAAAAATCTAGAGTTAAACGGGAATCAGATTGCAAAGAAAAAGCATATGGATGTCATCCAAACAGAAAATGAGTGTAGTGTAAATGGAAACTGACTGGCTGTAGGAGTATTATAGGGTTGTAGTGATAAATCCAATCCACATTGTTTGGTTTTCTATAAAGCCAGGACTATGTGCAAACACAATATTTTTCAAACACACACAATAAAAAATTGTTTTGGTGTTGTTTTCTCAGAAATCTTACTGTGCTTACCAGAGTAAACCGAGTCCTTGTGTTGTTGTTGTTAATTTAAATGACACTTATCAATATTTGATTATCTGTGTGGTTTGTTTAGGTACAAAGGAATCAGATGATGAAGAGGAGGAGGAAGAGAACAACACATCACCAGTGAAGAGACCGTCCAACATGATCCTCGCAAAAATGCCTCAGGTGTCTGACTTCAACCCACATAACAAACACTGCTAAGTCACAGTCACTTATCAACAGCTGTTTAATATATAGCAATTTATATGAAGCTTCATTTAAATGTACTTAGTTACAATTTCACAACAAGCCTGTTTAAATCTTATGGCTAGAGAGAAGAGAATTGTCAAAAACTGTATTGTTTGACTTAGATAAGACATCTTGTTTACCTGGGCTTCATGGAAATAATTAAATGCTATAAAAATGGCTGGACAAAACTTTCTTACAAATAAATGTCTCTTACTCATTGTTCCCTTTTTTATATATTTTCTTGGCACTTATGGGGGAAATTGATAAGAAATGAGCATGGATCATCAGGTGTTGAAGTGAGACAGTTGTCATGTTGACTTTTGTGGAATCTAAATAAAGAGACACATTGTTCAATACACACTTAATCCTTGAGAAAAGTGCCAGGAACAAGCAACAGCTTGTCTTCTGCATGTCTGTTTGAAGGGTGTTGCTCTTAGAAATCATCCTAGAGTTTCTATTTAAGCAATTCACCACACAATGATGTGAATTACACTGATTTTTCCACAGTAATGGAATGTTTACACAATCATAAAATTCACTGTAATGTTTGGCCTTTTATTTTATTTTAAAGCTTTTTTTTAAAGCTTATTTTTAGTGTAGGGAAAATGGTACCATGCTTATAAGACTGTTGTTTTTTTCAGTTGATGCACTGTTTCTATTGTTCCTTCAATTGTAAGTCGCTTTGGATAAAAGCGTCTGCTAAATGCATACATGTAAATGGAAATGTAAAGCTGAGTCTCAGATTAAAGCTGTCTCAGATTGGCACTGTCTCAGGTTTATCTGGTTTATCTTCAAAATTATTTTAACATTTAAATAAAGCATCATATATTATGCTTCTGTAGATTTTATAGTATTGGTTATTGGCCTTTATAGAAAAAGCTAAAGATGGACTCAGATGAGGATGAAGACAGTGAGGAAGATGATGAGGATGAAGATGAGGAAGATGACAATGAAGAGTGAGAATTCAAGATTGTTCGGATGAATATTGCACTTTGACAGATCGTTTTTATCCATCTAGAAATTTGCCTTAAAAACAGTGAGTTTATTAGCTTAACTAAGCTTTGTCTGTCTATCTGTCTCTTGTAGGGAAGATGAAGATGTAAAAGCAGTTAAAAAGACCCCTGTCAAAATCCCTCAAAAAGTGAGTCGTCTAGCCATTTGTATAGGAAGAAATAGGAAATGCAGCATGTTATGTTGCCTTAATTACAAGGTAACAGGTAATTACAATGTAATTACAATTACAACTTTTTTCAGTCCTGATTGAACGTGATTGGCCAGCAGGTGCCAGTCTCAGCTTGAAAGTAGAAAAAGAATGGGACCCCCCATAACTCTAACCAACCAACCTCTGTCTCTTATGCACTTGTCATTTTCACCTGCTCTTTTTCTTCCTAGTGAGAGAGAGTGTGTGTGTGTGCATGTGTGTATGATGCATACATGGGTGTAGTTTGAGTTTTTAAGTATGTCAAAGTAATTATGCTAAAAAAATCTAAAATATCAAATAACTCTCAAAATATTTACTTAAAAAAATAAGGTAACGTATAACTTTGTTTTGGATAAAAGCATCTGCTAATGAATAATGTGATATAAATAAAAACTTTCCATAAGAATAAGAGAGAAATACACCTTTTCTATTTTTGGTCATTGCTAAATGGTGTGATGACTAATCTTGTAGGTCAGACTTTTGTCTGATCTGTCAGGAGTCTTTGAGGAGTCACAGTTTTGATCACAGTTAGATTTTTTTGGTACAGTTAATCCTGAATCTGTGTGTGCCACAGTGTCCAGAGACAGCAGTCTCAACAGTGTGAATGTGTGTATATGTGTGTTTAGAGATCAAAGCATCAGTGTTACATACCTGCCCTGTGAAGAGTCATTCTTGCCTAGAGGGGGACCAACAGCCCAGTGCTGGTGTCTGTTTTTTTTTAAAGCCAAAATTCTTATTCTTTATATGTTTTTTTGTTTTAAGTTTTAAAACAAAATTCCCATTTTTTACACAAATTCCCATATAAATACAGAGTTTTTCTCTTTTACTTCCATCTGTCTGTGGACCTTCAGGTCGTGGCGATACAGTATGTGCTTTTAACAAAATGCTGCACATTTCTGTCCCTGACAGCCGACTCAAAACATAAAAAACACGTATTACATGATTGAAAAGCAAAGCCTTCAGAATACCTCCATTCACAAATCATCTCTATTTTTATGATTCGAGCACTAAGTGTGACAGGTGACTTGACTTCCTTTAAGACTTCTTGTTTCATGGATGGAGGGATCATGATGTTTTTTTCTCTCTGTCCGTTTTTGCAGACCCCAGAGAAGAATGCAGACAAGCAGAATGGATCACCAGGAAATAAGGGAATAACACCAGGAAAGCCTCCAGCTCAGGTATGTGTGCTGGTTGTGATGTCGGGATTGTGTAATTTCAGAACAATGAAAAATTAAGTGAGTCTGGAAATTTTAGAACATAGATTTAGAATAAAGAAGTGGGTTTGGCATCTGTGCATTCACACAGTGGTTGATAATTATAAAGATGAAGTTTCAGACAGTTTTTCCAGCTAATTAATAAAACATTAACAGCCAACTAAATCCATTTGAATTTAAATAGTTTGTGTATTTACTGAAACATGCAAGCTTAGCTAATATAGTTATTATTGTGGGTGTTAGCAGGCCTTAAAAGTAATGTTATATAACTGGTTCTGACTCTAAATTCTGGTTGGATCAGGATTGGATTTGATATTAATGAAGATTAATGATATTGAAAAAACTCTGCCTTCCATCAGTCTGTGTTGTGCCATACAGCTATAATTTCAGAAGAACCAGAGGACCTGTTCGGGTTATTGTGTTCAGGTGTTGGCTTTCAGTCCAGGTCCTCGTCTAAAAATGTCAAACCATGCCAAACAAATACCAAAGTCTACCAGAGGATGCCAGATCTAATGCTTAGAAAACATGCAGGTGCAGTCTGTGGCAGGCTTACAGAGAACAACTCCAGATAATGAGCCTGTCTGTCTTCATTTACCATCAGCCAACATCGTCCAAAGCAAAATGTGAGTTAGACCAGGGGTACTCTGAAGATAAATGTGTTCAACACAGGTTTTCATTCAGGTCATGGAGAAGCCTCATCCTATTTCCCCATGCACGCACTTTAACTAGCTGCTGGTGGCAACAGTCCCAAAATGTCCACTTTAATGGGTCATTTGTGGTCTGTTTTAAAATAACAAACTACATAGCTGTGACCTTATGGCAGTGCTGCGCTCTGTTCAGTGCTGCATTTACCAGACTTTCTTCTAATCAAATATTTTCCCATCAGACTGGTGCACATGGAGCCGTGTGGGGTTGAATTGTCTTTGATGTAGTTTTTCTGCTGTAATTGTGGTGCTGAATCAGAAAGACGCAGAAGCAAGACTGCTGGTCACAGTGAGAATAAACATACCTGTTTTAACCTTGAGAAATAGAATATAACAGTATGTGTACATTTACACATACAGTATGTGTAAATGTACACATACATTTACACATACATTTACAGTATGTGTACATTTAACAGTACATTTACACATATCACAGTATGTGTAAATGTAATCAAGTTCCTCGATTTAAAATTTCATAGAAAAGTAGATTTTTAACAAAGCTTTCAAACAGACCATGACCATGAGGTTATTAGGAGAGTGAATATTCCTGTTAAACCAGGAATCTATCGAGGAATCAGATTGAGTCAGGAATTGCAGCAAATGAGCTCAGCAGTGATCGCTTATTCCCAGATTGCATTGTGAATGATGAAACAATGTTGGCTTCCCTACAATTTCTTTAAGGATAACATTTATATCTGTATGTTTTAATAATTTGCAATAAACAGTATATATGTTATAATCAGGGAAATCAATTGATTTTGTTTCAGTATTTTTTCATTATGTCATCTACAGTGCTTCCAAAATAAGTAGTTTTTCCTAGGTCCTTCTATCTCTTTAAATAGATAGATTTTCTATTTAAAACACGTTTAAAATACCTTTATGCATCAAATGCTGAATTTAGAAGTGATTGTTTAGTTCAAGGCTCACAGCTGTTCTGCACTTGCAATGGGTAGCTTAAAGCTTCGCTTTGTGCTTAAACAATTATCAGATTTAAATATCCTCATGTACTTCAAGCTTTGTCTGTCAAAAATCTCAAAGCAATTACCTAAAAACAGGCAGGTCATGTGATTTATTTTTTAAAGGTGAAACAAAAGGTGACAATCAACCTTTTGTTGCAATCAAAAGGCGAGATTGAACTTTCCCTAGCTATGGGAAAGTTACGTCTGACCTCTAACCCTTGAAAACACACCCCCTCAGGATAGGTTTTAACCAGGTTTTGGCTTTCAAACCCAGACCACCTTCAACACACAAACACTCACACACCACTTTGCAATGTCTCAACGGGTTCCACAATGCTTCTGCCTGCAGTTCACTTGACCTTACAACTTAGTAAGCGTGTTATTACCATCAGAGATGGCTGCCATGAGGAGTGCTAATTACCTAACGTTTGCCACAGGGCTGTGTGTGTGTGTGTGACACTTACATTTGACTAATTCCATAATGGCTCCTCAGGCAAGACAGCAGTTGTTGACAGCAGTTGTTAGAGATTAGACACTCAAGCAGACAGCCTTCCATCTCTGAAAACTTCTCTACTCTGGCACTTTGTAACACTGTTGCTTCCGGTGGGCCTCACATCAGTTTGTACACACACACACATACTTTGTCCTTTTCAACACCCTTGTTTCCTGTGGCCACTCCCCGCCATTGGAAATCATTAGGGCTTGTTGTTGGTTTCCCTGCAGGCGAGATGAGGAGAGCGGAAGCGGTGTGCTCTATCATTAAAGCGTGACTGAACATTATATTCTCCCACATACAAGCTATTAAAACACAGCTAGATTTCTCTTAGCCCAGGAAGAGAAATTTCTTGTATTTTCAACAAACACAGATCACTTAAAAAACTCTTGTTTTTTAAAAAACTCTAAAAAAGTTCTTGTTTCACATTCATTTGGGTTGTTTTGATCCTAGTCACAGTTATAGATGACATGGCATTAAATCTGTATACTACAGTGTATTCAAGAGTTCTGGTTGTAAATGTTAGTAGCCAGTAAACTCAGCAGTCCCTAAAGAAAAGACTAGAGAGCTGATTAATGCAAGATCTACTGTTTTAGGGTTGAGACCATACATTTAAAGTAACATTCTGCATATACCATCACAAGCTAAAGGTTAGAAGTTTTAAAGGTAAACCAAATAAAAGTGTTCTAAATGTTTTATATAATTATTGGAATAAGAATCGGAATATAACTTGCTGTCACTCTAGTCAGAGTTGTCATTGTTCTAAAAATGTAAATGGTTGTCTGATGTTATGGTTTACAAGTGCCTTTTTTCCTGGAAATGTGCAGAATGGGAATGAAGTTGGGTCCAGCTGAGTTTGGGACCAGCACCCTGTTGGTGGAAAAGAGGCATTTCAGTCATGGGTTCGAACATGTTGACATTACTGCTGAATGACTTTGTGCGTTAGCAGGGCTTGTAAAGTTAATTCCTATTGTGCAATTCAGACAGTTTTTTCATATAATCCGATATAAGAACCCTATTGTTGTGGTGGAGCTAAGAACAAAGTCCTTAGCATCTTGAATGATCTAAGTACAGATATAAAGTTTTGTTCTCAGTCACCACCTTATACCAGCTCTCTCTGGAAACAGAGAGGACATACAGAGTTGTGTTATGTCTGTGTGTGTGTCTGTGTGTATCTGTGTGTATCAAAGACAGCTGATTACATCAAATGCTAGCATGCTAATGATTAAGTGCTGTCCCCTGGCATCTGTAATCATCTGGCGTAGATTATAAAGCTTGCTGCTCTCTGTCTGTCAGCTGTCTTAACTCTACAGCTGTCCTTCCCAACAAAAAGGACAAGAATGCCCTGCTATATAATGGCTACACCACACCGGGCCTCTGTGGCTCACTGCCAGTCCTGTGTGTGTTAGCGCATTTGTCCTTTAATCTGATACCTTTTGATCTATCGCATGCTCGTCAATCGCTACAGAGAAAGAGGATTATTTATTTTGCTCAAAGAAAGAGAGACTGAAAGACATTGTTCATTAACTTATGCTCCTCCCTCCCATTCTGCTTTCATCTAGCAGAACCAAATGTTCTGGGAGTTTCTTGAGACTCATTCACCCTTTATCCTTGAAGATAAACCATGACCGGGTCACACTAGGTCCAGAAAGGTTTTGATTCAGGGTTTTTCACACTGCAGTGTGCTTTAAAAGAACTGGACTCAGACTTTCTGGGCTTTTTATCAACTTATGGGTCCACTTATTATCCAGATTTTTTGTCATTGCTATCAGTTTTATCAATAAACTGTTACACAAATATATGTAGTTTCTTTATTTTGATGGACGGTTGTAAGGTATTTGCAAACAAAGCTTGCAGGAAGAGTGGTGAGTTTCTGCACATAGTTCACCATGGCTTTATTATGTATACTAGGGCTAGTTGGTGTTATTGGCATGTAATACTACATGTATAATGTATAATTTTTGACATGTATAATACTACTGTATAATGGTCACACTGGCAACAATTATTAAGTAGCTGCTTCTTTTAATACAACAAAAATACTGTTATTATACCCACAGTGCTTTTTTGCATGGTGTTAACTGATGTACAGCATTTACTGCTTTTTTGCCAATAAAGTACAGTCAGTATTATACAGTTGTTTTTTTTAAATGCCATACAAATATCATACTGCTATAGAAAGTTACCTGCAGTACTACAGTATGTATTGTAATAAAATTAGAAATAGCTGCAGTTACCCTGAATAATATATATTCAGAATGTATATATTCAGTATATATTATATATATTCAGAATATTCAAAATATATTATATTTTTCACATTTTAAAATAATAGTAAACTCATAAATACTTTTAAATAATACAAATGTAATTTTCCATGTTGAAATTGTTTTCATTTCATTTGTTCCATTTTATCTTTTGCTTTTCGGCTGTTTTTCATTATTTGGTCCAAATCTTCCATTTCAATAAAATTGAAAATGTGTTTGAGCATATGTACATTACACACACTTATACAATATATATACATATATATTATAATCAAAATACATTTATCACATATGTATGTAGTTTTATAGTTAGATATAGGGTATTTATGTATGTACATATGCATATATTGGTATCTGAGTTTATCTTAGAGCATTCACATGTGAGCCAGACCCCTGAAGTTCATCATTTTAAACTATGTTTCTGAACCAGTTTCTGCAGATTTTCTGGCATACACACACACACATACACACACTGCATGTGTTCCCACCATTTCTATTTCTCAATGTGAAAAACACAACTTTGTCCATCTGTGTAATCTTGCAATCAGTGTGGATTCCTTACTGGTCTGCATGCAGGGACAGGCCTGTATGTGTGTGTGTTTATTTGTGTGGATTGCGTTGGGGACAAATTTGTACCCAAAACCAGCAAAATATGACTAGGAAAACCTGCTTTTGGGGACTTTCTCATTTGTACATAGGTTAAAAATATATATGAAAAATATATGAAATATTAATAGTATAAATAAAGTTATTATTTTGTTTCATTGTAAAAATGCAGAAGGCTTTGTGTTGAGTTTAGGGTTAGGGTGTGGTTTCATTAGGGTGGGTTATATTGTTTAAAAATATCTGTGTATGAAAATAATGGAAGTGTGTGTGTGTGTGTGTGTGT
>JBAJNP010000080.1:13523-39050 GCA_036877545.1 Yasuhikotakia modesta | reverse complement strand
GTGCATGTGCATTTACATCAGTGTGCAGCAGAGGGACAGTATATATCAGGCACATCAAAGCAGGACACACACCTGTGCCCAATGAGCGTTCACACACATGCTCTCATAGTGGGTGGACACCAGATTCTTTAGTGAAGTTGTAATATTACAGACATTTACCCCCACAATTCCTCTGACCCTCTTTACTGTGACTGAACATCAGCGTTCACATAAAACATTTTCCTTTAAACACGCCAACAAAATCTGTTTCTATCCAAGTTGGAGGCGTTTAGCTGGTGAATTAATATGACAAAAACAGCATGAATTAATAGCATCACATATTTGCAGATGCCAGTGTTTTATCTTGCATTGAAAAGGTCATAGTTTAAATGTGATTCAGGTCTCTAGATAAATCCTAGCTTTAATGGCGTATTTCTGGCGTATTTTAATGGCGTATCCTAGCTTTAAATCCTAGCTTTAATGGCGTATTTCTGACGTATTTAGTTGTTTGATACATCTTGACACATACACTGTAATCCACTCACCCGCAGTGTTGGGAATGTTACTTTTTAACAAGTAACATTACATTATTGTGTTACTCCTAATGAAAATAACTAATTTACTTTCTCTCATTAGTTCTTTCTATCGCTCTGTCACTATGTACTATCTTTCTCTTTGAGCCTTACTCCCTTATCTTTCTCTCTCCTTGAATCTCTCTTGCAAAAATAATCTTATTATGCGACAATGTCATGTAGAAAAAAAATTCTTTAGCATGAGATTTCTCTTTTCACAGACATCGCAAAAGATTAAAGACAAATCTACAGCAGGGCCTTCTGGGAAATCTTCCAGCACCCCCAACTATAGTGATGTCAAAAACAAACTAGCATCAGCAGCTAAAGAGGTATGAGTATAGCACAACATAATCTTTGTAAACTGAGTTTATTCACACACATGTGGTTGCTTTAACCAAATTCCTGACATACAAACATATACAGGTTCCATGTGTTAAGCAGACGATGGGGTGGTCAGATATTAATGAGGTGTCTTAGGCTCTGGCCAGAGGGAGAATGACCACTTGTATGACATCACCATGTTGATCATGTGCTGGGATTAACCGGCCTTCCTGAACCCACCTGCTCACTTCCTCAATCAACTAAATACACAAAGACCAGTGTCTTTTCTTCACCATCATCGTCTTCCTCTTCCTCTTCTTCATAAAAAGAGGAAAACGCTCCTCTGTTTCTAAAAAACAATGCTGATTATCTCTATGCTAAATATCATTAGCAGTTATCATAACATAGTCAGCCTGCTATGATCTTATGTATTAAGATTTACATTGCACACTCCCTATAAAGCAGAGAGCAAGACAATTATGTTGTGCAGTCATCCATTTAGAAGAGGTGAAGATTCAGCAGATATGATGATTTGTGTCTGTGTGATTTCATTTTGTCTGCTGTAGATAAGGCAAACGGGAATTACTGTAAAGGTCACAAAAACTACAAGTTCACCGAAGTGCATCCAACACCCGATGACTCGCCCGTTCATCACCACAGCAGAGCTCTGGCTCCCGTTCAGAATGATCTCAACACTTAACACAGAGACATGAGCCATTTCACTTCTTAACAAATATGTTTTTCTGAACAGGAGAGGCCACTTCCCAAAACAGAACAGAAGTTTGAGAACTACGCTAAAAGCTCCTTCAAGATAACGGATAAACAAGTGAGTACTTATAACTTTTAGCATTCAGCACATAGTGTGTGAAAACCTATGTAAACCCTGAAAAATACATCATGGCACTAATAAAATGCATTAACAGTTCTAAGATGTATTTTAATGTTAATGACAGAGTACAGTCCACTTAGATTAAGGTCTCTTTGAAAAAAGCGATAATAAAACACTGGGACAGAAACATACTTTACACAGGCATGCAAATGGAATGTTAAGTCTGTGCATTGTATGAGTGCAATCCTGTTATTCACAATGTCTGGTCTTCCACTTGCTGTGGTGATTAACCTCAGTACTCAAGGAGAAAGCGGTTTAAAATTCTAAGAAATTATACATTGTGTTATTCAAGTAGCTACTATAAACATGTCAGCTTTATGATTCTTTAAGGTGTAACTTATCATTTACAAATGTTACACATTAAACAAGGAATTAAACAAGGAATTCAATAATTAGGAATTATTGAAAAACATACACCCACGTGAGATGAAAATCCACTAGTACAATCAGCTGCTTTGTTTTTGAGCAGGCCACCCCATAGGGGCTGACATTTTAAGAGTGACCAGATTAATACTGCTTAGTTTGTTCCAGTACCTGTTACATGCTGTTGATTAATTGAGAAAACTACAAATGATAGTTTTCTTATTTTTAAAACACGACAATGATTAAAGCTGAATTTATGTATCTGGAATGTGTGAAGTTGTTGTGTATGTTTTAGGCCATCTTGTATTTTAGCTTGGGGGGATGGGATTTTTCTGCCTGTCTCTTTATCAGTGGATGAAACATGTACTTAATGACCTCCTGTCTGCACTCAGAAGAATAGGAGAAACCTGTCAGGACTGACATGTCTGGCTGTGATTTAAACACATCATTCAGTCTATTTCTCTGTCTCTTAGTTGTGTAAGCCAGATTACACAAGGGTTAGGAAACAAAGTCATATCTTATGTAGTGAAGCTGATGATAACGTGTTATAGCCCAATTGAACATGACAAAGTATTTGTGGTAACAAGAAAGTGTTTTTTATTGTTTTTTTTTTAAGTAAAAAATTACTTTTTTAACAATTACATACAGTTCACCACAGATTTACAGTTCAATAGTGCTGCTGGTTGCATTGATTATTTTTTGTAATTTCTATGTAATGTAATTCTTAGAATGTAATTTCTAAGTCTGGATTTTGAGATTTCCCTGAATGGTATAAATTTCAGCAAAATGTGCTTATTTTGTAGAGCTTGTATAGACATTATGCTTTTATTCCATTGTAAAGCATTAATCATTTGTTTTTATCTGCAGGAATGTTATTAGCTGTAGAGATTGTGAATCAAAATGAAAGTAAACAGTCCACTGAAAACAGTAAAGGTTTGCTGGATAGTTTTCACATAACTGATCACCTTAGCAGAAGTGAACACAACTGCTCCCAGTGTTTCTGTAACATACTATGGTATTATGAATGGTTTAGTTACTCCTGCCTAATACACAAATGAATTACCATTATGTAATATTCATTTACATTGGAGCACATGTAGGAGTCCTTATTGATGTTATACAGACACCGCTTAATCCACAGAATGCACTTTTCAAGAAGGATTGGATAACAGAAAAGAAAACATGGCATGCATCCACTCTGGGTTGCTTGTGGCACAGTTATGAGTGCCCTGGCAACTTTTTACTGTATGTTTTGGTTAGTTTCTGTCAAATTTGGCTTTAAGCTATGCTGACATGCAGGACTTCCATTGACTAACTTTAGAAAAATGCAACAGCTTGTCTGAGAATATGGCGGATGGCACAGTGTACATATGTTTCAGCACTTATGTGAGTTTACTCAAGAAACAACTTTCTGTAGGTTTCTGTGTTTTTTGGGTTCAGTAATGAAGCATCTCGTATATACATTTGCAGAGCAGGTATCTTCTCACATGCAGAATTGGGGTTGTGTGTGTTTTCCAGGCAAAGGCATGTGAAACATCTTTTTCAAGTGAGGTGCTACTCACAGCGTCTGGTATGCACACCGACTGCCCCCTCCCTCCTCTGGGCTTGGGGTTGTACTTATACCCCAGACGAACCGCTAATGTGAAGCTTTCTGTCCAAACTGACTCACACAGCTCTAATTATTAATCATCCATCCAAATGAGTCGGTACATCAGAGAAACTGTGTTCCAGTTTCAGCAACTGATCCCTCTCAATTCATCCCTTCATTTGTTTTCTTGCAGGTGATCAAAGACCTCTGGAGCTTTTTACAATCACTGAGAAAGTAACGGCCGCTGTGCGCCTGCTGCAGATGTCTGAGGTCGGCAAGTAACCTCACTTCAGCTGTGCAGTCTGAACTCTCTGATCTTCTCACTGCACACAAGCAGAAGGAGATATCATGCTTCGCTTTATCCTTATCCAATATTGGAAGCTGGAGATTTTCTGTTCTAACACTTTTGTAGGCTGACGATATTTTTAAATATTCTTTTAGCGTAAACCTTATGAAGTCTGTCATCACGTTTGGGTTATTTCACCTAATAATAAAAAAGACACTTGGTCTTGTGCTAAATCATGCCTAGATTGATTGAAGATTTTTTGATGTATTGCATTGTGACATTTTCATGACAGTTGGAATTAACAGCTATAAAAATAAGGACCTTTTATATGAATTGTTGATTTGTTATTTAAAATGAAAGTGTTGTAAAAAAAATAAATTGTGGTAATATTTGTTTAATTGGCTTTAATGTTTGTTGATTTAAAGATAATCACTGTACTGTAATAAGAAAAAAGATGGTAATCAGAATTCTAGAGTAAAATGTGCTTAATTGTCATGGAAATATTGTCACCATGCAAAAAAATTATTAACAAGTTTCATTTTCTTTGGGCAAAATATATATGGGGTGAAAAGTAACAGTTTTCATGAGATACACTAAATACCTAAAAATTGAAATGAAGTTGCCACTAAAGTAATACTGATTGGAATTCTTTGGCGATTTTCATGACCGACCCAAAACCAACCTGCCTGTTTGTGTTTGTGCAAACCATACTCAAACCATCCTTTTGTGTAAATTCTCACTGTCATTTATTTGTGTTAAAGGAGGCAGCTACAACAGCTGAAATGTAAAAGTGCTAAAGATTACGTCTAATTGTGAGTGTTCTGTCTGACAGAGAAGTCCGTCTAGTTTACAGTATTCTTTGTAGACCTCAGGTTTTGGCCCTGCTGCAATTCCTATATGGCCTTTATCACTTTATCATTTACAAACTGTAAGCTGAAATATGTTTAAGCTTTGCTCTTATGTTAAGTGCTATAGACGCTCATGCAAACATTGGCTTTAGAAATGTATACCCCATAAAAAATGATTGTTTGTCTCTTGCATTAATTCATAAAATAGAAAAAACAAATCTGTTTTTAATAATGCTCTCAGCTGAAGCTTATATTGCTTTCGTCATCAGTTGTTTTTTATTTGTTAGATTTTATTTTGATACATCTTTCATTAGATTTAATAGATAAAGCATCTAAACATATGTAGTTGTTTTTAGAGAGTATAATAATCTTTCCTTGTTCTGTTTTAATACCTTTGACACATGTTGTCTAAATACAAGTCTATAAGTATGTGATTTTTACACCTCTTCTGTGCTGTAAATGAGCTGTGCAACACAACAAAACTAGATCATAGACGCAATAATTCACATTCTGTCCACACTGCACATGTTGTGCTATGGTTAAAAAGGAAGCAATCTAGTTATATTACATTGTAATGCTCTCTTGTCATGTATATTAGGTGTTTTGCCTTGAATCTAAATCGAGGTAATCCAAAAGTCCATTCATCAAATAAATATTGTTAACAATCTTTTTGTTTGCTGTTAATAATGTGAAGTTGCCTGTACTCTATCTTTATGTCTGAATAAAGATAACCAAGTGCACCTTTAGTATTAAGGTGTTACACAGATGCAACTGTATAATTCACTACCAGTTAATAATAAATTGTTTTCATCATATCTACTGTTCCCAAATGTTTGTTGTCTAAAATATTAAGGCACCCCACCCACACACACACACATACACAACTTTTTCTGCCAAAACAACATTTAGAATAAAATACTATTTTATAGAACAGTCTTTAAAAAATGCCTTTTTATGTTTAAAAAGCAGTATTTTCAGTTTCTTCTATTCCTCCTGGTCTGAATTCTGTGGAACACAATGTCACATAAAAGACATTACAGAATAAGGGTTGCTATCTACACACAACCTCAAACGCAGCGCCAATTCACTTTCCTTTACACTGCAAAGGAAATGTGTAACTGGACTGTGATCTGGATTCATGAAATGTCTAGGGTAGAAAAAAGTTTTACATTAATTTTTTCAGATAAAACATAAAACTGTAGTTATTTTTTCTTTGACCCCTCTAGCTTTAATGTACCTGTCCTTATTAGGCTCTCCTGAAATATCTGCTGCTTTAATTTGGAAATCATTCTTCACCATGCAGTCACCACATGGTGGCGATAATGGCTAATGATGACAGTGTTTTTTGATTTATAGACGTTATAGCTTACTGCAGTTTGAGAGGCAATTAATTACCATTTCACCTGGATGACACATCATTATGTCTTTTAACACTCATCCACTTCCTGTTGTCTGAGTGCACAGCAGGAAGTGAGCTCAGTAGACAGGGCAAGACATGAAGTTTTAGTGTGCGGAATTTCCCCTCTTTCCCAAGAAATAGGAATTCCAGATCAACACACGCTGCAGGCAGAAACAGGGATGAAGGAGAACTTATGGAAACCTCACCTGAAAGCCATAAGCTGTTCCGAACAGCGAATTATGAAAGGAATTATAAAATTACTCTTTTCACTACTTATAGTTAAACTTACCATTGTGAGTCAGGATTAAGTAAGTTATTTGTGAATAATGATCTGTTGTTGATCTATTGTTGTTTTAAACAAAAAAGACTGCAGCTTTAATCACAGTCTCTAATAACTCATTGCTGGTTTGTTATAGGACTGCTGTTGTTCTTCTGTATCATCTCCGTCATTTTGATGTGACTCTGTATGAAAGCTCTGTATGAAGAGTGAAACAGGCTTTATACCTGGGCCAGGTAAAACAAAAAATTGAAGCTTAAGGTGATAGACTGCTGAGGAGCAGAGGAGACAGATTTGTAAACATTGACTGTGGGAGAGTGAAAGAATGGCATCTTGGCATGTTTAGCGTGAACCCACAGGGCAAAAACTGGTTGGATCAAGGCTGATTAAATGTTTGACGTTGCTTCAGTTTTAGCTGTCATGAGCTTGGCAGTGATATGATCTTATTTGGGCTTGTGATGTCTGTAATAGCAATTGGGTGGGTTGGACCTGAATGCCACCAGATGACGTGGCTCACATGCAGAACTTTTCTATTTTTATTGTTAAACACCCCTTCCTCTAACCCCTTCCACTGTCTGGGGTGAATTGTCCTAATACGGGATATTGCCTATTGTGGAACACTTAAGCTTCAGGTCTCCCCCAAACCAATGAATGCCAGTGAAATTATAAACAAATCAAAGCTGTACTGCCATGTGATCAAAGTCACATGACCTAATTTCTGCGCAGTCATAAATCAGGTTTAACATTGTAATACACTATAGATGTCGAAATACAATAAAATGTCCCACATTAGGGCAATCCACCCTATATCTATAACACACTGTACTGTATTTTAATCAAGAGG
Organism: Yasuhikotakia modesta; assembly: GCA_036877545.1. Lineage (NCBI taxonomy): Eukaryota > Metazoa > Chordata > Actinopteri > Cypriniformes > Botiidae > Yasuhikotakia > Yasuhikotakia modesta. The sequence continues at coordinate 31,684 of JBAJNP010000080.1, read as the reverse complement.
CTAAGGGGCTGGTTGGCATGGTGCAGTTAGCCCCTGCTGGTGGATACTGTAGTTCTACCCTTATAAAAGGGGGAAAAAATATCTTTTAATTTGCAGATCAGGGGCGGGACTATTTTTTTTGCAAAATTAATTTGCACTACATTAAAAGTCCACATTTTTGTATGGTAAAGCAGTAGCACTTTACTATGTTTACATTAGTAAACATTAGTTAAATACCATAGTTAACATAAATTAACGGTGAAAAATACTTTTTTGTGAAAAATACTTTTAACTAATTTATTAGTTAATGTTAATTTTCAACATTTACAAATACATTTCTGTATCTTATATTTTGTATGTTGTATCTGTTAAAAATTGTTAATTTATAATACTATCTAACAAATAACTAACAATTGTATTTGCATTAACAAAAATGTGAAAAACATTCTTGTTTTTCAGGTAATTTTTTTCAGGGAGTTATACAATGTGTTCCAATGGGCCATGCTCACCTGAAAAACAGTTCACATCAATACAGAACTGTGGGAACTTCACAATGTTATTGAAACAGTTAAGAGCTTAGTTTGCTTCTAATGAACCAATGGAAGAGAGCGTTCAGATGTTGCATAGATGACATATAGGTTGAACTTTCTAGGTCAGCAGAAAAAGAGTGAACTATAAAGTTTTTATCCATAACGTATATATATTAACTGTAATGTATTTTTATTGCGTTTGTCCCAAAAATCTGCAAAAATGAAAAGCAAAAATGTAAAAATGTCCAAGAAAAGTATTTCTTCTCAAATAGTGCTATAGTGCTAGCAGAGGTTTGTAACTGTAGTCTGTTGTGTCTAAATAACCATGTGACCATGTATCTTCATAGAACAGATCAAATAATGCACTCATCCAACTACTTTCTGTAGCTTTTGCTGTTAAAGAAAGCATCCAAGGATGTGTTTTGGATTGGGTGAATGCTAACATCCTCAGAAGCAGAATGTAAATACATTTGAATATTGTTAGCAACCTGTAACCTCCGCAGTTCTTTAAGATATTATTATAAAAATATAGGGTTGTTTGTGTAATATATGGGTCTTATGCATTGTTTCTATTATATGCATTATTCCTAGCATATATCAAGGGGTTCATGTGGTTTATTTCTGTTCCATTCTTCCAAGAATTCTTCCAAGAGTTCAGCTACGAAAATGACGTGTTAACACACTGCCTAGATGCAGCCCAAAATAAGCAAAACATTTGAAGCATTTGTGCAGAGCTTTCATACTGGAAGTGAAACAATAGGATAGCCCAGGGGGAATAAGTGATCATGCTGGTATGTTTAGATTATACAAAAAGGAAGCCATCATTGGCAGTCTTCTGTTTTTTATACCGCGTTGATCTCTGACATCCTATCCTGCTCTAATCTGTTAGGATGACACCTAAAGCACAGCGTCTCTGTCTCTTAAGCAATGCATTATCTCAGTGATGTGTATATTGTAAAAGTTTGTGTAATACATGTCTGCTTTTGAAGATTGCATTTTGAATAGCTCCTATCCAAACAAATGTCTTACATCTGCACATCTTATTGGTGGGCATAAGATGGTTGTGATAGTTTCTGTCAGGTAAAAACTAAGCAGGTAATTTTGAGAGAGAAGGGTAACCTTTATTAATAGGCACTCTATCCTCAACATGTGCCAACATGTGAGTGCATTACATCTACGAATGGCTTTAGCAAGATGTGAGTTGCATTCCACTACCCACAAAACTCTCGGCTCAGTGCTCTGTCAGAGGCTGTGTGGTTGACAGAGACGGGCATGTTTGGAGTGGATGCCATTTTGGGTTTTAATAGCTTGTGGTTTCTTTAAAGCTGCTAGGTGCTTAGTTTGAGGTTTCTCTGTTGTTAAACCTATATGAATCCTGAGTCCTTGTTAACACCAGAGAGCCTTTCCTCAATCTTGATCTGTTAACAGCCAACCCCAGTACAGAACTCAACAATATATAGTCCAGTGTCATAGCATAAGCAATGGTGGAAATGGTGGGATTTACTCTAGTTGTGGACATATTTTATATTTTAAAACATATATAAAATGCCACTCTGTTTACTCCATTATCCTTGAGTTAGATAAGGTTTGATTAAGTCTGTCTTTGTTCTCTAGAAAATTTAAATTCATACAAGAAAATTTTTTATTTTGGTTTAGTTTGTTTTTCTATATCACTTGCCAAATTGTGTTTTTACTTTAAAGTATTAAGTTTAATGTCTAATTAATTTAATTTATCTTTAAATTTTCACATTTATAAATACATTTTTCTGACACACAAAGAAATAAAAAATGTTACGTTTGGTCCAACTGAGCTAGCCCAAAATAATCTTTTTGTTCAGACACTAAAAGCATAGATTCATTTGGATGAACTAAAGCTGGATGAACTAAATATTCTTCTAATAAAAATCACTTTAAAAACACATTTCCTTTAAGTATTAGGGCCTCAACTGTTTTTGAGAGTTAGCTTATACACAACAATGATGAAGCTTTCACTTCTAAAACAAGCTGTAATGAAAAGAAAAGAAAACATCAAAGGTCAGTAGATTCACCAACAAAAGATCTTGAGTGTTTGACATTCTCCCTGCATTACTGTGAACAATTTAGTTTCAGCATTTGCCACAGGCATTAGCTAGTGCTTATGAAACAGTGAAGCTAAAAAGGGTAATTTGTCACCCCTAAACATCCCCTGAGTAGAATAAAGTGAGCAATATTTGTGCTGTTTATGGTCCCGGTGGTTTCTAGCTGTTCTACACTTCAAACGTACTCAGCCCAGGGTCACTTGGGGCACCTGTAGTTCTTAGAGAATAATGGGAAGTGGTTCAGGGTTTTCCCCTCTGTGTTTTGGAGTCTGTTATTGAGATAAATTGAATCAATTTGTGGGTAAATGGTGTGTGATAAGCCATATGATTTGCAGGCTTTTTGTTCCAATGTGACACCCTCTATCTATCGTTTCGACATGGCCAGGTTGTTCTAGACCACAGAAGAGCTGAGAGTAACTGCACAAACTATGAAATGAAAAGACATCAATACAAATCAGTCCAAATAATTAAAAGTATGAAACTGGAATGAAGTCACACTCTGAACACCTGGAATGAATTACTTGTTACTAAAGAACAGAATTTGAGCTTTTTTTACTATGGTGTTCACTGAATGCATAAAAGTATTGTTGGGGCTGTGGAAAATGCATATGTTTTAAAAGGTTAACATTAGACAGTTACAAGTAGTTGTTTGAAAGCTTAATCGTTTGCTTGTTTTGTTTGCTGTGAAAGGGCCCCCAGTGGTCAACTTGTGCACTTACAGCAGGGCGGCGGTCCCAGTAGCTAGACTAGCGGCCCTGATATTCAGCTTTCTTTGCTGTCAAAACAGTTGAACACGTAAATTGCAGATTCATGCTCAAATAATTGGACAGAAGAATCTCCTCTCACAATGTTTTATTACTACTTCAAATGTTTTATTTAATAATCCATAGTCTTATGTGAGTTAAATCATTTAACTATAAACTATGTATAAACTATGTTCTGTTCTAATTATTATCTATGATTATTATAAAAAATCTCAGCTGGCTGCATGATTTTTAAGGAAATTATATTAATTCATGTGATCAACCTGATCAACTGCATGTAGAACAATTTAACATAAAATCTGGCATAGTTTTTGAACCTGGAAAAAACTATGAAGTAGTTAAACTTATTTAATATTTCTGAAACTAGTGGACATATTATTGTATTACTTGATAAATGTTGCTATGAAGTTCCACAGTTTCTCTAGAGAGAGAAGGGTGGTGCTTTATAATAGTTTACTTACAGTCAAGAAATTCCCTTCAACTTAATTTAATAATTAACCTAATTTAACCTATAAATCATTATGTAGTCTGCTAAAATTGAATGTACAAACAAACACACAGTTTAGGGTTCATCAACTTTAACCTACCAGTTCAGTTGTGTGATATTTGTGCCACTTGTATCTTTATTCTTAATATTGTGTATTTTTAGGAGAGAATTCTTTTTTCCCTGTGACCCCTCCAGAACACATCTTCAACCAAAAGCCAGACAGGTATTTAAAGAGTTGATTGGTCATGGATGACTCTCTCTCTCTCTCTCTCTCTCTCTCTTAAAGCCCAGAGGCTAATATTTCACTGATTACAGAGTGGCCATATGTGAATGGTTGTTTGTATATTGAGAGAACAAAGCGCAGACTCTAAGGAGGTGTTAGACAGGAGAACAGATCAGATCAGCCCATAATGTAGGAAGGGGGGTGGTTGGAGGTGCTGGACCAGTCCATTATTTTTGAGCTGGTGTCATGTGGCTGAGTGGGGTGGTGGGGGTACACAGTGCAAATCTGTGTGTTTGTGCATAAGGTGTGTGTGTGTATGAGTGTATGTCTGTTTATATATGAGAGTGACAGTGTAAGGGAATTCACCTGGGACTAAAGAATATGGCTCATTTTAGTGTTGTCTACTTTCCTAAACAAAGCTTCTCTGTTTCAAGACAGTAAAGTGCCCTGAGTTGACCTGTGCTGGAAGCAAAGGTAGTATTTACTGTAATTGGAGATACTTTTTTAAAATTGAGCATTGTTAGGACCAGGCTTCTGTTCAGGACTGCTTGGTGACACTACCTTCATTGTATTTCAATAAATAGATGATGTAAATAAGATTGTCTGGCCCCTGTCCAGGGCCAAGCAATTCTTCGTCTGGCAGTGCAAAATTTGTTCATTAGGCGCTTAGACTGATTAAAGGCGTCATTATGTTGTTACAGCAATCAAATAACTTTCAGAGTCCGATTATGTAAATGTAATGTGAAATTTCACATGATATGCCCAGTTAATACAAATTCACTCAACCTTGAGCTCCTTGTCCCATGTCTTTAAAACACAGAGTCCTCTGCAACTGTAAATGACAAACGTACATCTGTGATTGGCCAGCGATGTCCACTGGGATGTACCAGAGAAACCAGAGGTACAAGTCAGGGGGCTTTTCCCAAACCAATTATTCTCTCCAGTCTGAAACATCTACTCCTATTGTGACAAGCTCTGACAGCCTGGCCTTTTCAAATCTATTAAACACTGTACAAAAATGACTGTGAAATAATAAAGGAGTGCAGAGTGCAGTGAGCCGTCAAAATTGATGCAGTCATAAAAATAAAAACATGTTAGCAGCTAGCGGCGAGGGAGCTATACAAAGTGTTTATGACATTGTACAGGGAGCGTAGTGTAAGGGGGGAAATATTATCATTAGCACCGTGCTGCGCTGCCTGGTCACAGGCCCTGCTAATGCATTCTGTGTGTAGGCCAGATTTTGCACAGAACTGACAGAACAATTATCTAATTCAATTGCCAAGGCAGCGTCACCCACTTCTTTTAACACCACACATTTACTTATCTATGTGTAAACACTATAAGTGAGCCACACACTAATTCGAAAAGTTTCTGCATTTTTACAATTAAACTTTCTGTACTATATATTTATAGTGTCTTTACAGTAAGGACAGCCTCCCAGGTTTTGCTCACTTTGGGGTGTATATTTATGGTTACAAAACACATGGTTAGGTACCCCACAACATAAACACACACACACTTTCACACTCACCAAAAGAATTTATTCTACAACCCTTTAAACCGTCAAATGCTTCTCACCCCACACACACACTCCTGTTCCCACCCACATACCTATCCAACATCACACACTCAACATCCTGCACTTCTGTGGGTTTCTAAATGATTCCATGCAGTCCATGTGTGACGGGGGACAAATTAGCAATGTATGTCCATCCTCAAAGAAACATTAAACCTTTGATTCCCCCTCACACACCCTTTCTGTCACCTGAGTCTAACAAGACATGACCCTTCATCGACCTATCAAGTTTATAAAAGATAAATAGATCTATATCTAGATAAATTCTATATTTGTGTGTTTTTGTGTACAGATAACCTTTCTCTATATACTTTGAGAGTCACTTATACTTTCTACTGATGATAGTTGATGGTCAAGTTTCTGACTCAAAAAGGCCATCAGATATCAGTCAGCAAATAGGGTCTCTCCGCCACCTTCATATTCAATAGGACACAGATGCTGTAACCTCGCCACCTATACGTTTGTGTCAGAGATGAAAGAGGATGCAGTGAGGAAGTTGGGTGTGTCGGAGGTGTTCTGACACTAATGCGGTACACTGCTCTTCACTTCCAGAACTGTGAAGTACCTCTGTCAGTTTTAAAAGGTCTTCTGAAGCCTTTGAACAACTGTGTCTGACCTCTCCTTCAGGTTTTCATTTTCAGGTTTCAAACCTGTTTTTTACTGCTTTATTAAACTTTAGGGAAACAGCATTCCTGACTTCCAGTACACCAATGCACAAAAGAACATGCTGTGTATTTTATTTTTTAGGCTGGAGTTTTGTGCAGAAAACCTTAATGTAGCATATTTATCTGCTTTTAATGCATTCTATCCTGTCATTAAACCTCTGACTAATGACCTTTCTTGATTAGTTAAATCACTCATCACCTCAGTTAACCATTGCGTGTACAAACTGTGAACCACTTTGAGGTGTAGCACTTTTTCCTAGCATATGAAATGTGTAATGTTGACCTTCAGCTCTCTCAGGAACAACTGTTGGAATCCACCGCTCGTTTGTTTTATCTTTGGTCTTCCAAGTTCTAATAAATAACAAAGACTATTTAAACGCAGCCATTTCTGTGCCTCGTATTAGACAAATGAATCTACACATCTCTCGTTTATAAGTTGCACTTGGACTGAGCTTACTTGGCCATCTGAATAATTAATATTCTGCAAGACATGCAAAATCCTTTGTACACAAAGATTTTAGTATTCAAAAAGATCTAGTCACTTCTGAATTTCGGGGAATGCCAGAGTTTAACTTCCTCTTTGTTAAAACTGTGTATCCCAATCTTAGTTGCAGGATATGTTGCTTGTTATATTTCCAGAACCTCCCTTGATCGCATTAGGCTGATGACAGAAAAATCTGTGTTCACTTTGCATTTAAACCAATTTTGTTTTGGTTACTTTCAAAAGGGAAAATGTGAATTTACTGCACGGGCCGGGTAAACAACTTGAAAAGAATTCACTTTGTTGTACGTAAAACACACAGGTCTATAGGTTATTATTAATATTATTGAAGGCAAAATACGGCCAAACCAAGAGGAATGTATGCAAGAAAATGGAAAAATGTGCCTGCACATTTATTTTATAAATAATACACAATTGAACAAAGGATTTAACTAGTGTTAATTCCTTAGTAAATTTCAGACTTCACATTTTGTTATGTAGGTTTATAATACCCATATCAAGCATATACCAATTGACAATTTATGCCATGTGAGTTAATTTTTAATTATTTTTTTACACTGCATAATATTCATAAAATCCTAAATTCAACTTGACATAATAACATGCGATGCAGGAAATGTAAGAGCAGTAAAATAAATGTAAAATGTTCCTTTTCTTCACTTATCGCAGTTAAGAAAGAGCTGTCGGGGGAATAAACTATAGCAGCTGGCGGGGGGCATGTTCAAAAGACCATGTCAACACGTTTCACACCTCTTGTGCATTTCAATGCCAGATGACTTATAGCACAATATTGAAAATTCGTGTTCAACAGCTAATTGCATATCAATACTGTCTGGGAGGAATCAACAACTTCACCAATAAAATGCTTTGGGAAGTGAACAAACGATGAAATGAGGTTCATCAGTTAATTAATAATCAAAGCGCGCACTTTAAAGTTTTAAATACATACTTTTGTGTAATAAGAGGTAAGTAAGGTTGGTCTATCCGCAAGCAAACAAATTGCCTACATGATGCGTATTTACATGTTAATTTAAATCTTTAATAGCAATTATTATTGTTGGCATTTTTACTTAATAGCTTTTATTCTAAAATGAGAAAGTTTTGAGAATTTTGTCTTCTCAGGTCCGTGTTTCTGGTTTTGCGCAACAGAAATGCACCTGTTTACAAGTTTATATATGAACCCAAAAAAGTACTGAAAAGCACTTTTCACAGACAGACATTTAAACAGAGTTCCATAAACTAGGAGAAACGCAGTGGGAAAACACGCATAAAAACAGACGGACGAAATGCGCATTCCCTGCACCGCTGGTTTTTCGCAGATCACCCTATCAGGTGCAAAACCACTGACAGGTTTCCACCCACCACCAACCAAAAACCCCTTGGTGCGCTCCAACCATTCGCGGCGCACAGACAGACAGGCCACTAACAGGAGTTCCGTACCATCACCCGGCGCTCTTTCAGGATATGCCACTGGTCTATCATGCTTTTATATACAACAGCTTGCATAACAGTGAAGTAAAAACTAAAAGCGAAACGTATATTTTACCCTAACTCATGAACCCTGCGCGGAATTGCTGGGAAGTTTCTTTCTCTCCAAACAATGGACATGAAAAGAGTTTAAAGATCTTGGAAGGTGTGCGCTTTCGTGTGTCTACTATGGCAGGTACAAACGGAATTTATATTTTCCAAGTTGGATCAAAACTGAGTTGTTAAGGACGCGGAGTAGCTGATGAGGAGACCCCGCCAGCAGTTTAACTTATAAATTTAATCTTTGCGCGCTTTGGCGAAACAGAGGCGTGAGTACGGCCACGGAGAGTCGGGGACACGACGGTCCGGTGGAAGACATTTATTTGCGTTTATTCCGATTTATTTCGAACCAAGGGAGAGCCTCATGCTGCTTTCAGAAGCAGATTTTCATTTCCTTCATCGCTTGTTTCCGTGGGATTGCACGTCTCCTCCGGGATTTTGAGTGTGAGACCCTGGTGGGGCTTTGCGCGGCACTCACTGGAGCTGGAAACAGGTGTATTTGACCAAGATGTCTATTCTGCCTTCGAGGTTTATCTACGTGTAAGGGACCTTTTCAATATTAACTTTGAATCGGTACATTCTTGCCAATAGAAGTCGCTCAAAGCCAGGTTTGAGATGTACTGGTTCATTTATTATCGTGTGTAATTGCTTCTCTCTTGCTTGCCCCCTCTCTCCAGGTGTCTGCATTTTCTGGTCCTCTACTTCCAGTTACGGGTAAGTCTGGTTGTTTTATTCTAATCTTATTCTAATCTGGATTACGGGAATGATTAAGATAATTTGCATTTTCAAGCAACAAACTTGTTTAATTTGTAGTCTTATGGTTTTGAAATAAGTGGTATAGGAATTGTAGACTCCGGAGTTATGTAAAAAGTGGGTTTGTATTTGTTAGTATTCTGACTAGGGATTGTATTTGCCTTTCTCGAAGACTTTTTGCTTGTCCTTGTGCTGCATTCAGATGAAAAATCGAAAAATCAACACACACATACACAATTTTCGAAATATTATTTTAACCCCTAGAAGACGTTTACATAATGATTTGCCTAAAAACTATTAACAATGCCTACAAACTTGCCTAAAACAGTGCAAACAATGAAACGCTACCATATTTCATAAATGCAAGAATTCCAAGAGAAATAGTTGCGTTTATTTGCACTAATAAAAATGTGAAATAACAACATTTTCAATGATAACAATAACAACAATAATAAACAATTATAAAATACAAGTTTCAATACAATACAATTGTACAATTCAATTTACAAGTTTGGATATAGAAAATCTGTTTATCTGTCTGAAGATTTCATTAATTTACCAAGCACAGCATATTAACTTTCACGTTTCTTTAAAAGCTGTTAGGTTGCACTAGCTTATTTTTCTCAGGCTCTTCCAAGAGGGAGGTTGCTAATCCTTTGAGCTTCTGACAGAATTCATTCAACACAATATATCTAATAAATCAGTAAGGAGATTTAAAATAGTTTTAAATTTGTACCCAATAGCATACTTTAAAAAGTGCAAACAGCTTATGGTCAGATAAGATTTTGAAAACAAATTTTGTTCAAAAGCAGTTGGTATAAACAAGGCCATGGCGTGGCGCAGCCTGCTTCCTGAGTCAGTGGCAACAATTGCAGGTCTTTAACGCTGGGCCACAGATAGACAAATAAAGGCCTATTGCCAGCTTCCAGTCCAAAACGTGACATGTTTGTTGTTGTTATAGTTTTCCCTTCAAAAGCAAAGAGATCTATTATTAAAGCCATGCTGTGAAAGAGAGTATGTGATAAGCAAGGGGTCTGAGAGTATGTGATTTAAGGGGTCGTTTCCTGAGATGCATCCTTTGCAGAGTGCTGTCTGCAGATACGGCATATCTGATATGCAAGAGTGTTCAGCTTCTAAGCAAACACAGGGCCGATCTTTTGAAGTCACCGGGATTTTCGTTTACCTAGGTAGGTTTTGAAAGCAGTGCGATTAAAATGTTTGTCTGTGGCGGCCTCCCTGCATAGGCATGCCCTCATCTCAACCGTGCGCAACTGTCTACACCTTGATGTTTGACTAGATGGGCAGATTTCAGAGTGAATCCTACAGAGGATGGGCTGTGGGTGTGTTTGTGCATCAAGTACTGTTATTACAAGCAGAAATTGGCGAAAAGGGTCAAACTTGCCTTTATTCTCTCTTGGATATAGGCACGCAATGACTTGGTTAATTTAATTTATAGATGTATCCGGAGATATTATGTTATATTTATATACTGTAATTTACATTTCTATGACTACAAGTCTTATTCTAAAAGATCACATAATGGTTGAGACAACCAATGTGTTTGTTATTGCTGATGTTCGCCAAAATGCTTTGCCACTGTTAGAACTAGTAACAGAGTTTAATTGTTGTTTTTTTGTAATGGCATATATATACTTAAAGGTGAACCATATAATTTCTACTGCACTAGTCCCCAAACAGAATTGCATAAACCATCGGTTTCTAACAGGTTTCACTGACATTCCAGCCAGCTGCTATTGGTCAGACAGATAGCCTAGAGGTGCCTTAACGCACCCTTTTTGCTGTAAATTTATTTGCTTGCAGAGATAACTTAGTAGTTCACTACAAATCATGTTGGGTAGGAAAAAGAAATTATATATTAAACAAGATACATTACCTTTATACTTTGCATGACATACGCAGATTTTTAATGTCTTTTTAGCTGAAAAATGACTAATGATAAAATGTGTATCACTTACTCTCATCATTTGTTGGAATGTCCTCTCAATATTTTTAGTGTGTTTCTGTATATATATGACAAATTCAACATGGCTGACGAAAATTATGCACCCAAAACCTTTATCACTTGGTAGAGCATTGCGTTAGCAGCAAAGGTTGTGAATTCGAATCCCAGGGAGCATGTGTACTGGTAAAAAAAAGTATAACAAATGTACTGTAAGTCACTTTGGACAAAAGTGTCTGCCAAATGAGTAAATTACAATCACATTGTGTTTAGAAGGTTGCTTGGTTGGTTTGTTTGTACCATATGTCATTGCCATGTTTTTTTGCAGTCCTCCATACAGCATGAAACTACACAGGAAAGTTTTTTGTCATAATGGAAGCATGTTTCCCCTCATGCTCCTTAAATGTCATTAATTAGCTGAGGTTAAAATAACATAGACTGGAAGCATGTAATGTGTGTGTAATTAACCACCTGAGAGAAGCCACATAAAAGCTCATTACAGGGCAATTACCCCTCTATTCAGCTCTTGACTGGGAAAGAAATTCCAGCCTTTTTAAAGGTATATGTTTTCTCATACAGAGGAAAGAAAAGGGACGAAGAGTTTTGGATTGGATTTGGAAGTGGTGATTTGCGTATTAAGCCTCAGGGTATAGCACAGAATGTGTGATGTTCTGCATTGACAGAGGCTCTGGCAGGCTGCAGTGTATTTTATTATGGTAGAATCTTTGTGTTTGTCTTAAGCTGTGTATGTGCTTGTACTTCCCATACTTACAGGTGTGTGTGTGATTTATGAGTGTGATTTTTACCCTGGGCAGATATTTGTTTGATGACAGAGTTGAATCTTTCAAGGGGATAATTGCGGGAGAATTGCTAGTCAAAATTGAAAACTTTGCTTCTCAGTGTAGCTGCAGGCTTGAGGTATTCAGATGTTTTATTTAGACAGACAGACACTGAGAACATGCAGAAGACGTGTCTTATCGCACAAAACATAAACATTCATTGATTGTGTGATACTTAATAAATTAAAGTCAGCACAAAATCTAAAATTATTTTATTTTCTTAATATATGTTCCTGGCCCTACTGTCAAGGCTTGGTTAGTGCACTTTTTTCCAAAAGAAAAAAAAACTGTAAACTGGGTTAAAAAACAAGTTCTTCAAAAGTAGCTGAAGTAGCATGATAAAGTAAATTTTATGGAACACAAATGATTTGTAAACACTCCATATTGACTTTATAATTGTACTAGAATAGACAGGAATAGACATCACACAATTTGCCCTTTTCACATTTTAGGAATCTCATCAGAGTTCAGCTGACTTCCGGTTCTACATAGAGAATCACACCCGAGATGATGTAAGCCGGAAGCAGGTGCGAATATACCAGCTGTACAGCAGGACCACAGGGAAACATGTGCAGATCCTGGGCAAGAAGATCAACGCTAATGGAGATGATGGGGGCAAGTACGGTACGGGAGAGTTCCTGTGCTCTTACACATTTTAGCCAACATGACTAAACCAGTGACAAAGCCAGTATAACCAAGACATAGAAATTGGTGTATTATAAACTCATGTTGTTGTTGTGTTGCCTATAAAACCTGTTTGAGAGATATGAGTGTGTTTGAGGAGGAATAACTTGTCTTACCACAGTTTTATTATTATTATTGTTTTAAGTTGGGTGCCATGTAATGTGCTAGGTAATGATAGGCCATTATGTTTTCAGACCTGGTGAAAATGAAGTGTCTTTTATATGATTGTGGGTGATGTTACGGTCTAATAATCAATCAGGCTCACACTCTGTAGAAAGCTCAGCAGTTTTCCACAGAATTCTGCAGAATGGCAGTAACCCCACCCCTTGCTGGTTTATTTGTTAAATAATATGGCTAATTATATTAGGCTTTATTAGAGACACTGTCAGCTCAATTTAATACATTTTACTGTATTTCAGATGTATTCTACAGAATTCCAAAGATAATTCTTTGTAATCAGTGTGTTTTTGGTTGGACCACTTATAATATAAAATTTGCTTCTCCTCTCTACTGTCCTAAATGAAATATGATTACTCGATTATATGATTACTTGATTATTACTTGATATGACAACTCGAAATAAAAGTATTTAAAAAATTTTAATATAAAAAAGTAAAAAACAACTGAAGAGTGGATTGTTTCAGCAGTACCAGTGTGATAAAGAGACTGAAAAAAGATAAACACAGCTAAACACAAACTTTACCGTTTATTTTCATATATTTGTATATCCAGTATGTGACTGTGGCAAGACTCCATAAACCTTCAGTCAGTGGATTTTTATTTGAATTGTTCCTCTCATAGCCGTATAATCCTATAGATTTCTTGTTTTCTTTTAATCTTTCTAGTAACCCTAACATTATATAGTTGTGCTGAGCGGCATGTTGTAAATGAGTGAGGAGAAATGGTAACATTATATCGTCACTGTTCATGTTTGTGAACTGTAACGTTTATAAGCATCAGTAGAACCTCAAATGTGTTTCATTTCAAGAATTTACTGTTCTTGAAATGTACTAAGTACTAATGTTGGTTAGTTCTCAGAAGTAAATTAAATATGAAGCCTAATTTTGTAAATGTACCTTCTACTGTCCATTCTGTAGTGTTGATGTTCAGTGTGATAGTGTTTAGTTAACAGCACAGAACTGGCTGAGAAGGGCAGAGATTTTCTTTTCTACCTGTATGAGCAGATCTTGGTAAACCCCCACACCCTGCACCTGTGAACTCCATGACACACACACACACACACACACACACACACACACACACACACACACACACACACACACACTCTCTCTCTCTCTCTTTCTCCTTCTCTCTCTCTCTCTCTCTTAAACACACACACTCCCAGTGTCAGCTTTGCCCTTGTGCTGTTCTGCCAACATGTTTAAACATTCAGATATGCAAGGAGAGCAGAGTGTTTAAATCACACCTGAGTTCTTTTAGAATCAGGAGAATTAGATACAGTGTACTGTATACTGTATGTATATACAGTGTATATATTTTAAAATGAAGCATTTCAGAGACAATTAAAATATAATTCAATATTTTAATAATAATAATTCAAATGACATTAAGTGTCTAAAGTGTTGAAGGACACTGTGTCCGTTACATCTGTTGTTTAATATTAATTTGCTAGCCTGTATGAACTGTCTAAATCCTCTGTGTGAGACTTGCACAGATGGCTACTTTAAACATTTTTTTTAATGATGGTCATTTAAATACAGTCATAGTCTTCTTTTTCCTATCAGAACACCACAAAAGATGTTAATCATATTTTTTCATTTTAAAACAAAAATGATTTTACAGTATTTTTGCCTCTTTTATAGTAAATGGAGTATTACTCAGAAGTGTGATTTTTCTCACCTGAATTTGAGCTCAAGTGCTTTGTCTGGATTAGCAGTTCCTCTCATGTTGCTTCGGGCTGTTTTTTTTAAGTGGACAGTTTTGGTGTTGTCCTTTAAGCCTCTCTGTACTGTTGAATAGCCTAGTGTGTTAAACAAATGGATCATCCTAACTTTTTGATTGAGTGAACATGAACTAAAGGCAAGAGGAAACCCAATCTCAAGAGACCTGAAGTGCTTGAAGAAGTTTGGCAGATTGCTTCCCCTCATAAGAGGGGACCCTTAACAATGGTTGCAATACACAGAAAAAGAGAGAGAGAGAGAGAGATTGTGAGGGAGTTTTTTTACTTTGTTTACCATACAACAAATAAAATAAAAACAAAACAGTGCTTATTATACCAATGGGTAATTTAAACACATCATTTCACCACAAATTCAAAAGAAGGACATAATTATTTGGCATTAAGAAAATCTGTTTTGGAGATCTTTTTTAAATGTGATACTGTTTTATGACAATTAAGCCTGTTTATTATTTATATATATTCTCCACACATTTTATATTTGTATTTCTCATAATGCATATAATACTGTATTACATTTTTTTTACTGTATTGCAATAACAAAAAGTATTATAATAGAAATTTAAGGTATTGCAACACAAATGCCATAGTTTAAATTACAACTGAAAAAATATATCACCCTTTTCCACATTTTACATCATGTTTTTGAGTAAACGTTTTTGCTTTTACCTGCAGCTCTACTTGTTGTTGAAACAGAGACGTTTGGGAGTCACATTCGAATAAAGGGGAAAGAGAGTGGATACTACATCTGCATGAACAAGAATGGAAAAATTATTGGAAAGGTATGTTTAATTTGAACATTAAAGTAAACAGCAACAGGAATCAGCCTTGGTCCACATTATCATCTTGTCCATTGTAATATTTTCTCATGGCAGGATTATGCAATGAAACAAGTGGAACTGTCAAGGAAATTCTCATAAAACTGGGATCATTCCCAGTTTGAAGAACAGTAACATACAATCAAGTTGCTTCGACTGCTCACGAACAAATGCTTATGTAAGAATTTCTATGCATTTGTGGTTTTGTCATTTAAAGATTAATTTACAAACTCATACAAGTCTTAGTGGCCTTGTTAGCATGACAGGTTACAGGAGTATCGTGTGTCATGACAATGAGTTTCAGAGGCTGCTATGAGCATGAAATGGCAACTTGTTTTTGATTTGCTTGCCATTACTGGTTCACTGGTCTGTTGTTGGATGTAGAACAGTTATTTTAGCTTTTAATTGTGAGTCCTGTAGCTGGGAGCAATTTTGGATAACCTAGTCGTCATGTTACGTGATGGAGCTGGTTTTATATGCTTGTGTCATTGGCTAAATTCTGACCAATCAGATCATGGGTTGAAGGTTTCAATATCGCGCAGGTGTGCTGTTTCTGACATCATCTTGTTCTTTTCTTCTCAGCCCAATGGGAATAGCCAGGAGTGTGTGTTTGTGGAGGAATATTTGGAGAACAACTACACAGCGCTGGTGTCGGCCAAGTATAAAGGCTGGTATTTGGGTTTCAACCGAAAGGGTCGACCAAAAAAAGGCTCAAGGACCACGCAGACTCAACAGGAAGTGCATTTTATGAAACGCCACCCCAAGGGCAAATTGGACCCTTTGGAGGAGTTCCGCTTCACAACAGTAACAAAGCGAACACGAAGGGCACGGCGTTTAAAACCCAATCCCAAAACAAATTGAGTCAGTGAGAATGAGTATGCACTACTTCCCAAGTAAACTCTGCTTCTTGCCTTAAATATTTGTATATGAACAGAAGCAAGAGCACACAAATGAACAATTCCTATGTAAATGAGACATGAACCTTACAGAGTTGAAAGATATTCTATTTTTATATTTCACAAGCATTTTTTCCAGCTCTTAATGTAATATTGGTGCCTGTTATTTTATTTATACTGGATGAACTAAGGATGACATCACAGGATCAAGTATTTCCTGATTTGATAAGTTTACAGCAGAATGTGTCTTCTAAAAACTGTGGAATTGCGACGAGAGTAAACCGCACCACTGGGAAACCTTTATTTTACTTTGTGTTACTCCTGACAACAAGGATCCAATATTTTCCACTGGAATGGGCTGTCATGGAAATGCCATAAGAGAGAGTGATAACAAAGTCATGTGACCTTTACAGACCTTCATAGGTAAACGTGAAGCTTTGAGTGCAATATTTTAAAGAGCCCTGAAGCCGCTCCCCTCTGTCTGATGCTCTGGGGATCACATGCCTGGCTTTTTTATGGGAGAAGGTTGCAGAACGCTCTGTTTATATGGTTCCTTTGACATTTTTGTGGATTTCGTGATTCAATTTAGGTCAAACTGCTTTGACTAGCCAGATATCAGATTAAGCTGGGATTTGAAGGGAGAGCTACAATAGCATTGTAGGAATGACAGCGGTCTCTGTGCTTTCATTTGTCACTAGCATGTCATGTACTTTAGCAATTGCAGCCTACAGTTTGATTATGCAGTATTTATGTGCTGATATTGCTGTTACATTGTGCACAACTGATTCAGATACCAAAACATGCATATAAACAAAATGCAAAAACAGTATTGTACATCACACTCTTATGTCCCTGACATTTAACAATTTGAGTTAATTAAAAAAAAGAGTCTAACCTGACTACTTTATTATTTATGTCTTTGCCTGAGAATTAGCATTATAAAATGTATCTGGTATTCCAATGGTCCAGGCTCTGTCCATCATGGCACCCAGGATGGCTTCACAGAGATCCCTTGACAGCAGTTGGACCGATGTCAAAGGCGCATTTGAAAGTAGAACCGCAGAGCGCATTTGGGACACAGCCTTTTTTTCTCAGTTGTAGAATTTTTTGAGACACAGATGCACAGAGTCTGTGGGTCTAGATGTTGATGAAACCTACAGGATCATTCATCATCCAAGCAGAAATTTTTATAGAAAACGGTGGAATTGGCCACTGTTGTTGAGGTCTTTTCTCCATATTGGTGTAGCTGTAATGATCACATATCTATGTTTTTCCTTGTCAGTCAGACATTACTAACAATCATGACACCGGTACAATAATAAAGTATGCAAAAATAATTTTATTACCATTATAAAATATTTATTGTCTTTCTCTGTAAATATGACTTGATGAATTTATTCATCCTCTGTTAATAATAAAAAGAGGAGTGTATATATATATATATATATATATATGGTAAATTAATGCATTTTATGTCTTGCTATGTGACTGGTAAGTTGTATTTAAATGTATGTAAATTGCAAGGGCATATGTCAAATATTATAATTTACATTTATTTATTAAGCAGATGCTTTCACCCAAAGCAATTTACAAATACATTAAACAACAATATTAAAAGGGAGAGAGATTTTTCTAAACAATGGCACACTAACATATTGTCAGGGAACACAAAGTCAGGATCCAATTGCAGGCAAGACGTTTATTAGACAGGTGCGCAAGAAAACAGACGCTGGCAGCGTGAGATCCGAGGGGGGAGAGACAGGATCGGAGATGCGGCTGAGAGGGCACTGCTGGAGAGGAAGCGGGAGACGCGGCAGCAGCGCGGAGAACAAACTGAAACCCAAAAAACAAGGCAGAAACAAAAAGCAAAAATAATTGGAAGGGCTGGAGTCTAAGACAAGACAACTGACAAACAGTGTAAATAGCCTAACAGTGTAAATAGGGGAGCCATCCAGGAGACGC